>JAAAKQ030197898.1:0-11910 GCA_010016005.3 Zanna intricata
TAGGATTTGAACCTTAGAACTCTCGACTTCGAAATCAGCTGATTTGCGATGTCGAGTTAACCACTAGACCAACCCGGAGGGTTGAGCACCAAGCCACCAACCCGGATCATCATAACGGAGCATCAACAAGATCAGGCATACGGAGCCTTTTCAGTCTCCTAACATCCACGCTGTTTTTCTAGCAGATTCAGAGCGAGATTATTAATACGCTTATCCAACCTGGACATACATATACCTTGAAACTAAACGTCTAACTTCCTCTCGAACGTATGGGTGGTTGGTTGTGTGTAATGAACATCCCTAAGTAGTTCCGAAACAGTAAAGTGAGTTTCCGAAATAAGAACAACATCTAACAGTTCGCGAAGGTCAGCGTCTCCAGTTTCTCCCTACGATTCATTACACTATTAACGTTCCATACAGCGAGTTTAGGTAATTCCTCATCAACAAAGTTTAGAAATCACCTTCAACAGCAGACCCAGGAGGTTCCCTATCTGTTGAACTAAGAACTCAACGTTACTCGCTAGCTTCTCAAATTAATCCGGTGTAACCGAAGCCTTATTATCGGTTCCCGTCAGTGCCTCAGTGAAGGACCTAGGATGCGGAGTCCATTGAATAATGCTAGTGTTACAGTTAATATTATCTGCATTACTACTGGCCCTACAAACGGGAAATCATGTCCTAGGCCATACAATTTGCCTCTCCCCTCGAACCTCGCAAGGCGTGCTTCAGAGCACAACTCATCCTCCTCTTCTCTTTCCTTTCAAGGATCTCCCTAGAGACCCTGCAACCTTTATAATTTGCAGGATGATCCTCATGGCATAAAAGACAAATAGGCGGTGTACTCCTATCTACCTTTTAGCAATTAGCGGTCCTGTGTCCTCCTGCAAACTTCACACAGCGATTACTTTTGGTGTGACCGTATTGTTGACACTTCATACACTGCACCAACCCTGGAGTTCGCTTTGGTGTTTCAAACCTATTTTTCTTAAATACCTTAAAAGACAATAAATACGGATATTTATTGAATCACTAGTCAAATTAATTATTTATTAATAAATTTAATTCAATTTAAGTGGTAGTTATGTACTTCATCTTAATCATTATATTTTCGTCATATTTATTTAATGAATAATTTTTATAAAATTTTGTAATTTGGAATATTCCTATCGTCTAATTCAATGAGTCTTTAAATAGTAATTACTTTTTTATTGGTTAAAAAAAACCATTAATGTCACATAGATTTGTGATAATAAAGAGAATGTATCTTTTTATGATAAAAACCCCGTTAAATTTATACTTAAAAAATATACTAAAAACATTGTCATTTAGATCCAATAAAAAATTAATTCTAGTAACCTACCATTAATTAAATTTCAAGCTAAATTTTATGAATTTGACTTTTCTGTGTTACTTTATTTTAAAAGTGATTTAAATTTCTATTTCCGAGATATATACATTCCTTAAGGGTACGTTGCAATCTGTTCAACTAGTGAACAATAAGCAACCTCTCCCCATGTCCCAATGAGATGAGGATGATATGGATGACATGTAAATGAAGTGTAGTCTTGTATAGACTCAGGTAAACCATTCCTGAGGTGTGTGGTTAATTGAACCCCAATCACCAAAGTACATCGGTGTCCATTTTATAAATAAAATATTAAATTTATTTTATTTTATAAATAAAAAATTGTAATGTAATTTTCATTAAAAATTCATTATTTTTATTTAAATTTTTAATTTAAATCAAGGGATTTTCATGAAATCAAGAAATTTAAAAAAAATGTTAACGAGTATATATTTTTTTAATTTTTTTATTTGGCTTACGTAAGATAAAATTTAAACAATTTATTTAATTAACTAAATAATATAAGCGTATCTTCATGTAACATTTTGATTCCATTAACGTATATATTTAATTACAGATAGTATCTTAAAACTATTATTTTTTCTTTTATCTATGTACTAACTCAAAGATAATTCTTTCTTTCTTTCTTTCCTTTCATTTCTCGGATTTTTTTTTCCAATAAGAAGAATAAGATTCCTACTAAGAGTAAAAGCATGATTCAAAATCAACGAAAATAAAAGCTGATTTCCCGCTGGAATCCCTCAGTGAAGTCTTATTCTGTTCTAAGCCGTTAAGTATAGCACAGTTTAAAATATTCCTTCATTAGCTGTTTTTAATATATTTCCCTAATATACGAGTATACAACAAGATCATAAATATTATATTTTCTTTATCCAAACTTATAAAAAAAAACCTTACTAAACTTGAAACGTACACATATTTACAAATTATAAAAATGATAACAATCAACCAACGATATATTTAAACAGATTTATTTTAGAAAGTTGTTTTTGACAGTCAAATACTGTAATTCCTCGGAACGAATGAATAGATGTGTTGAAAGTGTCTATAAGTAACTTGAAGGAGAGAAAAGCCCAACAGCATTTAATTCCTCTATATTCCGTTTATTCTGGCTGCCGATTTAATAACGACTAAACTAAACTAAACAGAATTAGTTTATAGCATGTGAAAAATTCTATCCTTGACCGGGACTCGAAACCAGACCTTCTTATGAAAGGCAGTATCACACTCCCATGGAGATTAACTACACTAAAGCTAAAAGAAGTTTATTCACATCACCCGCCATACGATATCAATATCCTCAGTTCACTATGAGATTTTCATATTAAAATATTTACAAATAAACAAATTAGATTATCTATCTCCTAATCATAGGTTAAATCCAAATTAATATAGTAGATAAAAGCATTCTCAATCTAGATTTTCGCCGGTCTCCGAGGCTGAGTGGTAGCTCTCGGCCTTTCATCCAGAGGTCCCGGGTTCGAATCCCGGTCAGGCATGGCATTTTTCACATACGCTACAATTTATTCATCTCATCCTCTGAAGATATAACTTAATAGTGGTTCCGGAGGTTAAAAAAAAAAAAACTTAGATTTTCAGAATTAACCGTTTCGATCACGTATTTATCATTTTTATTTATTTTTCTGTAATTGATTTTAAAAAAAAGCTGAATTACAATTAAAGCATTATGAACAGTGACAGTTTTATTTTTTTTTTTTTTTTTTTTTTTTTTTTTTTTTTAATTACAAAATTGGTTAAATTTAGATCGTACTTTACATCTACGGTAAACGATTTTTTTTTACGAGAGCTCATAACTGAAAGTTTTTTAAAGTAAAATTAAATAGATGATGAGTAGAATAATTAATGCATAAAAAATTTACAACAATAAGGAAAATAATTAGAAATAATTCAAAGAAATTATGTAAAAAGAAAAATATTTCAAATAATAAATGTTTACGCTCCATTTAAAATTTTTTTGTAATTGAAAACAATCTTTCCAGAATAATCACTACCTACGAACTTTTAAAGAAATAATGATTATTTTAATTATAAAAGTTAGTTGTATGATTTGTATATCTTTTCTAATATTTAAATCTATTTTAATTGGAACAAACAAAGAATTTAACACATCTAAAACCTAAACTTTTCGCATAATTCAAATTTTCATATTTAGTTATAATAAAAGTCTGATATGGACACCACAGACTTCCTTGCACGCCTATTAAATTACATATAAACATATTTTTTAAGTGAAAAGTACATAAAATTTTATTTCAATTATAATATTTTAATGTTTAAATCAATATATTTAAACGAAAAAAAGAGTTTAAAAAAAAATAGGAGATGAAGTCTGATTCGAACCGATGTGCCTTCCTCTTGTAAGATCCGAATATTTAATTAATTAAACTTTTATTTAATTACAATTGAAAATTAGTACTCCTTATCATATCTCGTTGAAAAACCCTCAATGAGGGTTTATTACTGCAGTTAAGAAAACATCCAAAATCTAGAACTATTATCGTTCTATTATCTCTTATCTGCTAGAACTATTTTTAATAACGTTTTTAAAAGATATACATTAATTATAAATAAATTAGGCTTATTATTAATAAAATAGAATCATATTTACATAACATTTATGTAGTTATGAATGGGGTTTTTACATATGAGTTGCTTTTATTTAGAGTTATTTACAATTAACTGAATTAAAACGGGATTTCCCTTTTTCAAACTTCCTTTAACATTTCTAAGAAGCTGACTCGCTGAACATATACAGATAAAAATCTAAAACAGGTTTAATAAAATATTCTAGCTAATATTCCACAGTTATTTTCCTATAAATAAGGTGAATGGTCTGTAAATTAATTTCCCATAATTTAATTAATTAATTTCCTTCAAAAGCGTATAATTAATTTACCAAAATTTTATAAATTTCTTCATTATACCTCATTCAACGGTAATTTCTTCTTTTTTTTTTTCTTTTTTTTTTAATATTTAATCTACTAATTTTCACTTTCGGTGATAAGTGAGATGATCTTTTGAAAATTTCAGAACTGAATTTTGGAAAAATTGTTTCCATGGCTTTGATTTCTTTTTAATTATTATTACATTAGCAAGTTACGGCTCGCTTCGCTCATCCGACTGCCTAGCCAGGACTTGGATCCCCGACGTCTTCGTTATCCTCATGGTTGTGAGAAACTTCTGCATTTATATACTCGTTCAGTCTCAGGTCGCTGATTTCTTTTCTCTTTGGTTTCTCTTCTGGTGAAACCCGACTACACTAACGACACTTGATGATTTTCTTAAATTGAAATGAAATGGAGCAAAAATGAAAGAAGAGAAATGAATAGTGAAAGGGGAGGTTATGTACAAAAAAGAAAAGTAAGAAAAACAACGAAGAAAGTATACAGACTTTACAAATACTTAAAGAAACATTTAAATTACAAAAGGCAGAAAAGTATTAACTACAGTAAATAACAATAACAATTTTTCATTATTATTTATTATTACTTACGCCCCTCCAGCGTAAGTCAGTCACTTCGGCCCTTGGCAGGGATTGTCCCATGGGTAAGGATATCGGAGACGTTACTGCTACATGCGAACCCTGGGATGTCGGTATCGTGGATCAGGCAGTACCTGATCCCAGGCCCGGGTTAAATTTCTGGGAGGCAGCTAACTGGGGGGGAATCCAGGCAGGATCAATGATCCAGGGTAACTGTCTCCCCGACCAAACCTTGAGACATCAGGACTGGCGAAAACATAGCCAATGGAAAATCATCATCCACATCTTCCAGCAGACGTCCATGTAAAAGCCCTCCTCCAAGAGAACCTCTTTCTTCGGAAACGAAGAGGAGGAAGAGTGTTGAGTTTAGTGACCAGGAAGAGTTAATAGTAATAGAGAAGATGGATCGAATAAAGCTTCCACTTAAGAGTGGAGAACCTATTCCAAGATTTCTAATTATCAAGAGAAAAGGAAGGTGATTTTTCCAAGATCAGCCCCTTTGTGATAGCTCGAGACATCACGGAAGCAGCTGGAAATCCGGTTAAAGATTGCAACGGGATTATTTGTTAAGACCGTCGACGACATACAGTCGCCGTGATTAATGAAGCCTAAGAAGAACTTATCGATGTTGAGGTTGTGCCACACAGTACAACTAACACCTCTAAAGGAGTAGTTGTATGCAGGGATCTGCTTAATTCTACCGAAAATGAAATTGTAGATGAACTTATGGCCAGGGAGTTATTAGATCTCAACTGGTGAACACTCGACGAAAAGAGAAGTCCTGCCCTCCGCATCGCATGTGCTAACTTTGAATAGACTTACATGTCCAGAAAAAATCAAGCCAGGATTCCATAGGCTAAGCATGCGTCCGTTCATCCCAACATCATTGCGGTGTTTCGGATGTCAAGGATTTGGACACACGCAGCAAGATGCATGAGGAAACAAATTTGCCCATGTGGCGTTACTGCTACCGTCTTCAGTAACGCCACTGTAGCAAACTGTAGCAGTTTTACATAATTTCTCTTTCCAAAGTAGCAAGAATCAAGAAACATGATGGACTTCACCTCTCCGAGATATAACTAAAGATCGATTAATTACACAGGTTCGTAAATTTAAAGCAGTGTGAATAGACAAAAATTCTATATACATTCTATAATAACTTTTTTTTGGTGTTATGTAAAATTAAGAAGATAAAAATTTATTAGCATTATATGAAGATAAACGGAAAAACATGTTTATCAAGTCAGTTTAAATAAGGCCTACTTTTTTATGTAATTTATCACACATTAATACAGTGTAGTAGAAAATGTAGACATTTAAATTTTATTCAAATAATCAAATAACGATTGCTACAAAAATAAACCATAACACCAGACGACTTAATAAAAATATTTCTGTCCAACTCATTAGCTGTGAAAGTTTCATTATAAAAGACGATTATTTTTAAGAAAACCCATTAAAATAACATTAAAACAATATCTATCAGCAATATTCAAAAAGTTTAATATTCAGTAATTTTTATTAATATTAATATTAGCTTATTAATATAAAATAATAGCTTTATTCTATCCGGTTGAATAAACCTTAAAAACATTTTGCATAGCGTTCAGTGACTTAGAAAAATATATTGTATTTGTTTAATAATATATACACCGCGTTATCAAAATATTGTGGACCTTAAATAATTATTCAATAGTTAAATATTAAAAAATTTGACAACGAAGTTGTAATACTTTCCTGGTATTGGTCATTTATTCTTATGTAGTGGAAAAACAATGATACATGAAAATAAACCTAAAGAAGGCTTGAAAAATTTAAAAGATCGATATTTTTAAACGTTAATCGGTTCTCCGACCCCTAATATTGCCCTCTAAAGTATTTTTTGGGGGTCACTTGCACTATTACTATGCACAGGAAGACAAAAAAAACTCGGTTAAAAAATATACAATAAATAGTATAATCGCTTTTTCGATCTTTGTGGGATAAAGAAGGGGATTCTTTTTTAAAAAATGTTAAGTTAAGCATGTACAGAGCTTAATATTTTGAGAAAACAAAATGATATTTTGAGAAATGCAAAATTTTGAGAAAACTGCCCCCAAAAACTGTCTACCCACGTTCTGGAGATATTGAATCCAAGAAATTTCATCAAAATTAGTTTATCCAGCCAAAAGTTATTAAACTTCAAACATGCGAACACGAACACTACCATCTCCAGCTGGGTCCCTAGGTCATGAAACGACGAGAAACGAAGAAACCCATATCTCCTATTTTGATTGATTACCACACTTTCCTTCTTCCAGCAGAGCTCTAGCTACGATGATGCTAGGAAAGTAAAAATGAATATCTCAATACGATTTATTTTTCGGTATGAAACTATCAAAACTCAAAAATTTTATATGGAAAGTACAGGATTGCAACATATTTTAAACAGCGTACAGTATTTTTCAAAAACTGACCTCATACCAAAAAATATATCATTTTGAAATAGGAATTTTTTAGTTATTTTTTTAGTGTTTTCCTCTTGAGAGTTACAAGTATGTTACCATTCGAATTTCACATATGTATATACATACATGTGTGCGCGTGCTTGCGTGCGAAAGGAAAAAGAGATAATGTGGGTGTGTGTGTGTTCGCGCGTGCGCGTTCGGTTTTTTCTCTAAGATAGCTTTCAAACCCTCAATGATTTTAACAAAACTTCATGACGCTTCTTTAATTTCACAAAGAAGAGATTTAAGCTAATCTCTGAAAGTAAATTGTTTATTCGAAATAAAGATTACGTGGGTTTTGTTCGACTGATTTTTTAAAAGATGTTTTACTTTATTCTAGTAGCAAATTTATTCTACGGTAAATCAGCTACACTAAAATGAAAATATAGCTAAAAAATATTCATAATCATCTAATACTGACTTATTTACTTAAACAAAAATAAATAGAGGTTAATAGGAGTATTTTACTTTTTTGTTTTATATTAACAGATATTTATTGGGTAAATGGTGAACGATGTATTTAAGTTCTAAGACAAAATGATATAGTTCACCGACTTTCAAAAACATTATGCTCTGTCAACATCAACAGAAATAATTTTGGGATATCCTTTTAAAAATAATTTATTTTAATAAAATCAAACTTTTGTAATTTTTCTTTAATCTTAAGAAGTTTTACATTTTTCCATGAATATTTTTATTTTCTCAATGTTTTGATTCATATAAAACCTGTAAAAGATTTTCCATTGAATCTTATTATGTTACTTTCCAGTCAATTTGTATTTAATCTTTACCAGCGTGATTGAAAATATGTATTTAAAAAATTTATAGAATAAATATAAAAAACATTTTGTATTTTTTATCGAATTTCGAATAAAATTATACGATGCCAAAATCATTCTCCTTCTGACTGGAGACAGTGTGTTATACATCATTTGCCACAGAAAAGATAATATTAACTCGTTGCACTGTCTAAAACATGTAATAATTGTAACGCTGTAAAACATCTGAGATGCAAGTGGAACCGGTCAGAGTTTCTTTCTCGGAAAGCAGTAGTGTTTATTATACGCAAGTTCCTGTGATAAACAGAATGAAGAAATCATTTGTTGAGCTCAAAATCACCTGAATTTCAAAGGGCTTGGTAAGGTGGATATACCAAGCGGAAAGCAACGAAAACTACTTCAGTTCTTAATCTTCTTAGTAAGCTTAGCAAAGGAGTCTTGAAAATGGTTTGTTTTTGTCGGGTTATCTACAGTCGTTAGATTACAATACAGAAAATATGTACACCGTTTTGCACTACAATTGTCGAAGCTTTGAATTATTATTATTATGTAATCTCTTTTAATAAAATATAAATTATTGACTAAAAAAAATAACAGTTAGTAAAACAAATGAATAAACATTAAAAAAAAAATCACAATGATCAGATAACTGTTTTTATTGGGTGTATTAGAACCGATAATTAAATGAACTAAAAATAAAATCTACATAAGTTATTCTGTATTTTGAACTACTTGTTGATTGTCATAAAATGATAAAATCTGTTAAAACAAACATAAACATTTCTCCTTGTAAATAGATTATATAACTATAAATTCTTCAATTGTTGACGTTGATGTTGCCTTAAATTAAATATATATATATACATACATATGAAGTACATGTGAATTAAATAATTATTGTTGAATTGAGGACATTTATTGTTGAATACGCTATGATTGGTCCCTTATGGTATCGATTCTGTGACGTCACTGTAGGTATAACTTTATCGCAAGAGGGAGAGAAATCCAGACTCAGTCGGACTCCTGTTGCCGAGAAGTGACATACGCTCTGCTGGCAGCTCGGCCGATGACTTAACTTTTAAACTTTTAATACATTTTTATTTACTTTTTTAATTTACTTAAAACAAATAATATGAACGGAACAGCTGCAGAGAGAGAGCACACTGTCAAAAAATGTCCGCCCAGCCGTCTTAGGACCATCTCTTGGCAAGAAAAAGTCGACGATGATATTGAAATACCCGGTACGCCGCGAACCCCTCGGACATCTACTACACCAGGTATAAAAATTAATTATGTCGAATATTTATCAGTATTATAATTTAAAATATATTTTTTTTTTACTCTGATGTACTGTTATTAAAAATATACTTCCTACTTTATAACCAAGTTATACTAGATTAGTGTAAAAAAAAAACTTGAAATCTATTCTAAAAAAAAAAAAAAAAAAGAAAAGTAGTTTATCTTCATTATTTGAAATCTTTATTTATTTCACATTGATTATTATTATTATTATTTTATTTATCTTTGAGGAAATACAGTAAAATACATATGATAGTTGAGTGATAAAGTTATATCTTTCGTATACCTTAAATATGTGCATTGTTCAATCATTTCTCACTTATGTCCGCTGGTGAGGAAATTTTATTAAAATGGTTTGATGTTTAAAAAACCATATTAAACGTATAATAATCATATAACTAGTTAAACTATAGATTTGAATGAATTTTATATAAATTTTGTGAACATGAACTTCCCGTTGGTTTTGTAGAAACTTAAGGTCATGAAACGAATTTTATGCAGTTTTTATGATCTTTATTATTACTACAATAATTTTGTAAAATCTTTTTAATAATTTTACAAATTGTAGTTCTATCGAAAAAAAATTTAAATTATACTTTTGAGAAACTTTTACAAATTAAACTCTAGTTAAAAAATGCAACATAAGTTATTTTTAGAGTTTTTGTTGCATTCTGTACATAAAAATATCTGATTGGGACACCAGACACGACATCGTTGTAAGTCTATTAAATTACATACACACATTTAAAAAAAATTAAAAGTATATAAAATTGTATTTCATAAATAACTTCTTTCATATATATTATTGTTATTCAATTATTTATCATAAAAACTTTTTTACAATCAGAGGTTAATAATTATTAATAAATGAATATATTTAAATTTAAAAAAAAGAGTTAAAAAGATAAGAAATGAAGTCCGTTTCGAACCCATGTGCCCTTAACCTTGTAAGCAAATATTTCATTAATTAAAGATTTTATTTGTCTGTGTCTGGAACCATTGAAAATAAGTAACGCCTAAATATATCGTTAAAAAAAGCTCTCTTTGAGGGCTTATTACTGCAGTTAAGAAAAAGTTCAAAACCCAAATGTTTTTGGATTTTTTGGACATTGGTTCAGTCGATTTGCAATCTCAAAAGGGGAAGATGCACAACTAGATGTTACAACAGTCCTAAATCCAAAATTTCAACATCCTTCTGCTAATCATTTTTGAGTACATATGTACATACACACGTCACGTCACGCCTAAACTAGTCAAAATAGATTCAGGGATGGTCTAAATGGATATTTCCGTTGAAATCTGAAAACTGAAGTATTATGATTATGATGCGCGATCATAATACTTCCTTTATTTCGTATAAGAAAGTAAAAATTATTACATAACATTTTTTAAAATAGGATGAATGAGTACAGTATGTACATATATTTCTTTTTTTCTACTCATCTACTGAGGTCAGAAACATTCGTTGAATCATGTATTGGTTTTGATAAATCCTTTTTTATTTTTTTATTTTTTACTGTAATACTATTTAGTAAACATAATTACTAGTATGAGATACCATTAATGTTATATTCTATATTTAGCGACTGTAAAAGAAGACAGTATTTTGAAAATGGAGACAGATGAAACTGTCGATCAATCTATCTAGACAAAATATTTCGATAAATATTACAATCCCTTTGAAGTAGCTTAGTATCAGACTTAGTCAATTTTAAAGATGATTAACTCCTTGCTGAAATACCGGACAACCTGTTGACTGTTATTCTGTTAACTAAATTGTTTGTTTTTATTACATGCAGTTGCACGCTATATTATACTTCTTACTTTTATTCTTAAAAACAGTTCTGTTTCTTTTACGAATTTACGAACCGATTAGGGCGGCGTCACTTAAACCCAAACGTTTATTTCACTGTAGGCTGCATTCAAATTTTCTATCGTACGAGTTCTTTTTCTTTTTCCATCAAATTTTTACACACTCTTGAATAAACTTTTACATTTCTATTTTACCATTTACATTTCTATTTTGATTTTGAAAATGTAATTATAAATAATTTGTATAATTACAAACGTCTTAAAATTAATTAAAAGTACGACAGTTGTAATAACAGAGTTTTACACAAATTAGTTATTTATTGAAATTTCTAATAAATAGCAATATAGCAGGCACTTTATGTAAATAAAGTTCCTGACTAGGTGTTGGAATTTTGGGCTCTAGTAGAAATAGTGGATTGTTTACTTCATTCAATTCTAAAATTTTCAGATGTTTATTATCATCTGAACCTTTTAGTCAAATTTCATACCAATGTGACTTTCATACTGAAGACTCGCTCTTCAGTATTAGATATAGTGCCGTAATATGTGGCTATGATATGATTTAATTCTTTGTCTAGTATTGTTTATTTATAACCCACCGGGTTGGTCTAGTGGTTAACGCGACATCGCAAATCAGCTGATTTCGAAGTCAAGAGTTCTAAGGTT
>JAAAKQ030197931.1:0-11909 GCA_010016005.3 Zanna intricata
CGTGTGTGAAAAATGCCATGCCTGACCAGGATTCGAACCCGGGACCTCCAGATGAAAGGCCGAGATGCTACCACTCGACCACGGAGGCTGGCTAATGAGTATATACTGCAGTTGGCTTATTTAGCTCAAGTAATTTTGCATTTAAACAACTTGAATTTACCAAAAAAATATTTATAACAATGTTTATACATTTATTAAAAAAATTGATATTTGTATTATTCACCTTCAAAGTAAAAATTTTGATGTGTTTCCATTCATTTCCGATTATACTGAAAAAAAATCTGGATGAAGAAAACAATAATAATCACCACCACTATCTGATAGTATGAAGATGCATTTGTGTGAGCTAAAAATTTAGTCGGCAGAGTATTTACCAGAAGATAAAAATGATTTCTTGAAGAGATGGTTATTGAATCTATTGATGCCATCTAAATGTTTGCCAATAAAATATTATAACTACAATTCACATCGGAAAATTAGTTTACTTTTGACTTTCTCATCGAAGTGAATATGGAAATTTAGTCACAGGAGCACTGAAAATATATTAATCCATTTCACCACATCTTACTTCTGTAAACAGGGTTTTTCGTGTATGGTTGTGCTAAAAGCTAAATATAGGAATCATCATTTTTTCATTAGAAAACAGTTTACTTTTGGATCCACATAGATCCACATTTGGAAAAAATTTTAAATGAAAACTCAACCATATCATTAATTTATTTTCTTTACATGTATACTTATAAATCTAAGTAAAATGTTTTTAATAAATGATTCTTTTTTCATGAAATGATTTCATTATTGTTTAGTGCAAAGTTGTAGGCTAATTTTGTGACCTCCAGGTTATTACTTAAATCACAGAATGTAGCATTTATTATTGTGATCTGTAGCAAAAAATCAATCATCTAAATAAAGATTGTAGCACATTCTGTGACTCATAATGGATATTATCTCTCCCTTCATTGATCTCTTTAACCCATTTTTTATCACACATTCCATCGCACATAATAATAATTACTATTATTATTTTTATTCAGAGGTCAAGTTACAGTTTAATACTGAAACGTCAATTAAAAAGAAAAAATATAAATGTCACAATTTAATACATAAAATAAAAACTTAACCCTTATTTTGCACACATGTATTTTTGGCAAAACAGTTATACTACTACACCTTCTCATTTTCTTCATCTTGCCATTAGATTAATTTTTAAATGTAAAGGCGTATAAATACAAAAGAGCAGATCAAGCCAGATTTGTTAGAGAAAGCTGTTTTCTACAGTTAAATAAATCTTATTTACTTAATTTGATCACTTTCTACCGAATAGTTTCAAAGATTTATCCACTGACTGACATCCTCCGATCTTTTTACAAACTCTCCTCTTCTCTACAAAGTATATCTTACACCCTGCCTTCTCATCTCTTCCTAGAACTTTTCCCTGGTCTTGACTCATAAACACAATGCAGTCCTACTCTGGTCCATCTTTAACAAGTGCCAAAACCATCAAAATCAACTTCACTATCCACTATTTCCCTTTTTTATGTACAAGCTATTTAAATATCTTGTCTATATTTTTCACTTTCCAAATATTAATCTCCACTAAATTTTATAGTACTGGTTTTTTATTGCACAAATTTCATAACAGAATCAGGACAAATAGATTTATAAATTGATATGTTATCTCGTTAGTTCATTCTCAGAGAATTTAAAAGGCAGCTGAAAACAAAAATTCTATCATTAAATTTATATAAATTTTCCCATCTTGACCCATTTTGTTTAGACAGTAATGGCTAAGGATGCATTTATTATAAAGAAACTGCATAATAAGATATAGTTACAGTAGAGTAGTGGTCGGCAAACTCGTCATCCAAGAGCCAAATATAAACAACAGAAGATTGAAGTTTATTCAAAGAGCCATTTTTTTAAAAGAGCTGTAAAGTATCTTAACTACAAATAGTTAAAATACATTTTGGCGTGCAGCAATTCGACGGAGATAATGATACACATGTTTGTGAACGACTACCTGTGCGCTATTGTTGCTTTCTAAAAATGTGCCTCATTTCTGTAGGCTTGTGTTTCAAAAATGTTTACTTGTCTCTTAGAAGAAAGTTAATAAATAATATTCTGTGCCTGCACTAAATATTTTGTGGAAGAGCTGCAGCCAAGGAGTCAAAGAGCCACGTGTGGCTTGTGAGCCGCAGTTTACCAATCTAGACTAGAGGAAATATCTTGTAAAACGTAATATTTACGGTGTACGTTTGTTTGGATGAGAAATATGGGTACTAAGAAGGAAAAACAAAAGGGTGAAGGCTGAAGGCATTTAAAATAAATGGAGAAGATTGAAGCAAATTAAATGGAAATAAAGTTAAAGATGAATACAAGTAAACTAGAATAATTCAGAGTAGAAAAGATAGTTGAAAACTATGCTAGAAGGATCTGGAGCAAAAAAGAGAAGAAAAATTTCTTTGGAAAAATTCTGCAATCATTGCTGCAATTAAGAGCTCATTCAATTAGAAGTATATCTGGGAAGGGAGATTATGCGCAGGATCTGCCACAGGGCAGATAACCTTGTCATTATAAATGCGAGCTAGTTAAAAAGTCATGCTCGATTTGCAAAACTCTAAACTTCATTTATGAAACCGACATTCTTTAATATCTCATCTTTTTAAAATGGTATAAAAAACCCTGACATCCACCTTCCTAATTGGGAAAATAGCTCTTTAACCTAACTCAGCTCTTTTAATCTCAACAGTTCCAGAGATATCCTATCATATTCTAGTGCTTTCCTCAACTAAAAATTTTTCAATTTTAGATATAACACCTTTCAACTCATATCTTTTGCACTACAAGAGTATTACCTCTTTTATCTTCTCAGCTTAGCTTAATATCATGTAGAACTTGATCTATACCTATATTATCAGAGATAAAAAAATACACTACCAGAAACAACTTATCCTGATACTGAAATTTCTGTAATCACTATCACAATATTACCTTCAAAAAATTATCTTGCTTCTATTCTTTTGCATGATAATATTTTAAGTTCAACTTTCAATAACAGTTAAAAAAAAAAAGAAGAAAATAGAATCTACAATAAAAAATGTTGTATTTAGTTTTTTCAGCGACTAATAAATAGATTTTAAACTTTTTAAAATTGTTAAAACTTACACTTCTATATTTCAACAATTATCTCCAATGTTCACTTTTCATTCATTATCATTCTTTTTTTCTAAACAGAAGCATAAACTCTAGTAGCTGGTGCATGAATTATTTACTGTTCTATATGCTGTGCTAACTATGAAGTAATAATAATTTTTATTAACATTAAAAGATTTTCCCCCCCCAAAATTTGACAGAAAACTTAATTTTTGGCATAATAATAATACAAAAAATTGTGAATTTTTTGACAATGTTTTGAAGTATTCAAACTTCAGAAAAACTGAAGATAGTATTTTTAAATCTATTTAAATAATAGAACATATTTTTTGGAACTGAATGAAATTTTTAGAAATTAATGAACATACATTAAATAAAAATAAAATTTAAAATTAATTTCTGAGAGAAGTGTCTCTGTGTTTTAAATATAACATTTTTTATAACTTCAATAAACACGTCAACAAAATAAAGTTACTAACAGCATGGTGGTCTTTTTGTTAAAACAAACAGGCTAAGCAGAGAAAGGTCAGCATATGAAAGGTTTCATTAAAAATTCTGCAACATGCGCACTTAACACAAATTAATATCAATAACATTATTAAGATTTACATATGCATTTTATCTCACCTAAACTTTGAGAGCTTAACGGAGGAATAGAACTCTTAACTGAGGCATCACTTGTTAAAGTTGTTCGAGGTGCTGGAATTGCAAGACTTTTTAATGTCAGAGGACTGCTCTGTGGTTTTAAAGCTGGATTTGTAGCCCTTGAAGTAGAACTGACACTTGAAGATTTTCTTACACATACAAATACGTACAAATTAAAATAAAAATGTAAGCAATTAAAATGATACATACATCTCCAGATTAATTAAATAAGTTGTGGTATAACACATAAAAAAATAATTACATAATTTATTTATCTGATACATTTTCATGAACCTTCTATACAGTCTTTTTGTCAAAATAAACAAAGCAATATTTACTATGAAATGTGATTTTTCTTGAGTAGTTATATAATGAATACAGAATTACACTTCTGTATTCTTTACTATACTGAATCCAATGAGAAAAGGTTAACATATCAGGATTTGCTGACAATCTTATTAATAAACTAGCCGGTCAGGGTTCTGCCTCCTCAACCCTCGATGCGTTTGTATCCTCATGTTTGTGAGAATATTAAGTACTTTACAGAAATATTTTAAGAAAAGAAATATTAGTGTGTAGAGAATATTTTTCTGAAAATTTTGATCTTTGCTATTTTTAAAATAGGAGTGAGTAGATATTGTATTTAATAGTTGTTTAACACTAGCCATATCGATAACAGGGAGTTGGCTTTGGGATGCCGTCTTCATAATTTGGGTGAGGTTGTGTTTGTTGCCAGTCCAACCACAGCTATTTGCACAGAATGAACCACATGGTGTACCAGCTGGATGCATGTCAACAACTCTCTCCCACTAAATAAAGAATCCTTTTTTTACTGCTAAATATTAACTAATAATCCCTTTCTTTTATTAAAAAAATTAATAAATAATTAAGTAAATAAAAATGATCTATGCTTAGAAATTAAATAAAATAATCTGTAAATTAATTGACAGTGGACTGCTTCTAGTGGAAGAGAGTCAGTGTGTGCAAGTGCCTGGCGCACCACCATTGGTCCAGTCTGCATCAACAACACCTAAAATAAAAAGGGACACACAAGCAAACAAACAAACCCATACCACTATCCTTTTTTACAGAAAGTGATAAACAAGAATGAGTAAAATGAAATAGCATATAGTACCCAGTTCACTGATTAAGAGAAATTCAATTTGCAAATAAATAAAAGTAATGAAAATTTGGTCTCGGCTATATTGATAAACTGTAGTATAGAATGGATCTAGGGATTATGGTGCAGGTTACCTACGCCTAATTCACACCTTCTATCATGAAAATTATTTGAATATGTTTAATTGATAAAAATTGTATTAAACACACATGCACACACACACGCACACAATCTATATGCAAGTATTAGACTCCACAGTTAGATTAAAACAAATAGTCAGATGGTTAGGTTTGAGTATGCTCTCAATTTGTAAAAATGTATTTTCCTAAAAATAAAATAATTTGTTGAGAAAAAGACATCATTCAAAGTAATACGTAGTACACATGAATCTACACAATTTCTCTAGAAAAATAAAATCATTTTGGTAGTGAAAACTTAAACATTTGCCTTTTTTTGAGAGGGGTGAAAGGGGAGGGAGCAAGAGAGAGAATCCACCTTTTCTCTGTATCTAACAGTAAGTGAAATCTGAAAAATACTCTCATTACAAGCTAATATAGAGGAGGATTCAGTGAGTATAATTGCCAAAAAGATGTTTCTAGTCATGTTGCTCTCTAGTGTTAAAAAAGTGATCAAATAGCAGGTTTCAAAACAGAAACTTGTATATATTTTCCATGCATGGATTTCATATCATGACAATTTCAGAAAAAGCACGTAAATACGTGCTTTTTGTAAAATTGTCATGCATGTGCATAAGTTAGCATGATAACTCAGAGCTTTAAGAACTCTTATAGAAAAAAAGATTCCAGGCAATCAGAAAAGAAGACATTACCTCAACATCAACAAAACATTGTAGTTAGCGATTTCCATCTTGAAAAAGGTCACAGTTAACCTTTAAATTAAACAATATTTACTTTTATTTTGCAAAATGTCCACATCAATATTTTCCTTGGTCAACTATTAAAGTAACTTGCCAAAGGCTCAGCCTTTAGCAAGTATTTCATCAGATCCTGATCAACCTTTATATTTGCTGAACTTTATATAGGACTCCAAGATTTTTGTCATTTTCTAAGTATTTTAACAGTAGCAAACATTCCAAAATTAATTATAAAGACTATCTCAGTTCAGGAATACAAGAGAAAAATCTGCTGCACAGCCCCTTTGTTACAGACCACAATATAAGCACATCTGCTTCCTCAACAAGCTATGTAAGTTTACCTTAGGATATGCTAACCAACTTCTATCAATAAAAATAAAGGAGAGCTAAGTACAAATTTTACAGATGAGTGAAGTGACTCCAAAATTTAAAAAAAAAAATTACATACATACTAATCAAATTATTGTTAACAGTATCAAATTTTGTAGCTTTTAAAGGGATTTACACTATAAAGTAATAGCAAAATAATTTTTTATCTAATAAGAAAGGCTTCAAAGAAATTTTAAGAAATAATCCACCTTGATAAAAAAAAAAAAACCTAATAATTACAATTAAAATTGGCTTATTTGTTTTTAAACCAGTAACATAGACCAAAACAGACAAAAAATTAGATAGTATGTATAAACAAATGTTCTTGCAAGGACGTATCTGCAGGTGAATATATTAGAACATAAACTTCATATTAAACATGGGTCCAAGAATATGGAGTGTTTCAAAATTAATATCAGGGTTTTAAACCTGCATAATATTGCTCAAGTTTCACAAACATTGATTAACCATGTAAAACAAAAGAGCAACTCAAACAGTTTTACTTGTGCAGAAGCTCTAAAGTCTATAGGATAATGGTTTGCATGCTAGCTTTGCAAATGAAATGAAGACTTTGATGATGAAGTCTTCTTTATAATCTTCATTGTGACAATGAAGATTTTATTTGTCATGTCATATTCAGTGAGGAATCTACATTCTATGTTAATATTAAAATAAATACTCGTAATGTGTGTGTATCTGGAAATCAGAAATCCTCATGAAATCTCACAGTATGAACAAGCCTCCCAAAAACTGAACATTTTTCGTGCCGTATCCCAATGGAAAGTTTATGGACAATTATTTTTTTGAAAGCAAGTGTATTTGGAATGAACTATCTTGATATGCTATAACTATGGCTCTTTCCTCAGCTGCAATACAAATCACAGAACTTTATTTGGCAACAAGATGATACACCTCCTCACTGGCATAAACCAGTATGTGATTGACTGAATAAAATTCTTCCTGAATGCTGGATTGGTTGCCAGAGACCAAATGACAGGACTTGTTTGCCATGGCCTCTAAGTTCATTTGATCTGACCCAGTGAAATTTTTTTTCTTTGGGAATATAAAGGATCAATATACGCTTACCACCATTACCAGCTTCCTACTCGACCTGAAACACACAGCTGCTGCCTCAATTACTCCAGACTTCCTGATATAAGTATTGGATGATCTTTCCTATTGGCTGGATGTATGCCATCTGACATATTGTCCTCACATTGAATACTTAGAGGAAAAATTGTTCAAGTTGCTATTTGATTTCATGTATAATTTATCAATATAAGTAAACCTTAATAAATATTGCATAACGTTAAAACCCTGATATTTATTTTGAAATACAAGGCATTTTATTTTTCTGTTATGGCTTTGGAAGGTTTTTCTCAAGTTTATGTTTTAAATAAGATAAGAGAACACTTCACTTTTGCTCAGTAAAGCAAGTGACTTCTACTTTATTCATTTTAAATCTGTAATAATCTAATGTTATGATATGGAACATGATGTTATCATGTATTATGTGTTATCAATCATTATAATAATTAATCATCAATTAATGAAAGTAGAAAGAGTACCCATTGCAATTAATTTGCAAGAGCATTTTCATACATTCTGAGTAAAACCAGTGCACATATAGACTTAAAAATTATTCATTACTGTTCAAATAAATTGAACTGAAATTTAAATTTTCATTAAATCCATACTGGCCAAATATCTTTACACAAAACACATATACATATAATATCAACTTCTGAAGTAGAATAGCAGTCTTTGCCTTTCATCTGGAAGGTTCCAATCCTGACCAGATTTGACTTCTTTACTTTTCACAAAATTCATCTTTCATGAGCAACTTCAATGAAGCAGTTAGCCTACATTTGTTAAAATTTAAGTTAATTAATTAGTATATACATAATTTTACAATCTCTATCCTCTAGTTGTTTAAGATGAAAGATCTGGATTTTAAAAATGCTCATACAAAAATGTTTTAATATAAAACCTTTGTTCATTAATATGTTTACATTTATAAAAAAAAAAAATTATTTTTTTAATCATATTATTGATTATTACCTCATTAAATCTGTACGATTGTCTGTAGCATTCAAACGAGGGCGAGCCACAACAGCTGTAAAGAAATAATTTAAAAATAAACATAAAATGAAAAAAAAACATTATTATGTATTAAATGACCCAACATCCAAAATGCCAATTACGTCTGTATTTGTTGTTTATATAAATATATATAATACAAGGTGTGTTTTTAAAGTAAGTACCATTATGAAATTAAAAAAAAACAAAGAGACTTTTCATAATTATTTTACTTTTTCATGAAAGCCAGTATCTTAATCTACTTTTCTACATAGTTGCCTTCAATATTAAGGCAATTATCATACCGAACCATAAGCTTTTGTATTCCAACGTCATAAAAGTTTGCTGCCTGATTTAATGCCACTGCAACACTGCATTGTGAGCACAATTTCGGTACTTTAACTGTTCACTAACAATTTTGTAAACAACACTTCTTGAAACTTGAGGGAACTCCAATGATAATGAAGAAATCGTGAAGCGTCTTTTCTTTAATTTTTTCATCAACTTTTTGCACCAAATCATCAGTGACGATGCCCACTATGTTCCTCGTCATGAATGTTTGTTTGGCCATCCTTGAAAGCTCTAACTCATTTCTGTACCATTCCATCACTCATAATGTTTTGTCCATAGACTTCAAAAATCTGACAGTGAATTTCAACCAGTTTTTCACCTTTAGCACACAGAAAACGAATAACAGCACGTATTTTACAGTCGGCGGGATTCTCAATTGGCAAAGGCATTTTAAATATACAAAAGTAAATGTAAACATTATTGATTTTGGCCGTAATGGCATCTGTGGCTTGCCAACAGATGTAGGTACACAATGCGCATGTGCAAGACACCGACTGCAGCCCTGCATCGGCTTGATTTCAAAACAGTACTTACTTTAAAAACACGCCTTGTATATATAATTAATAATTATTATTAACACTTTTTACTTAAAAATAAAAGATATACTTAAAAATAAAATTGTACATCTTATTAAACAAGAGATAAATATTTAAAATTAAAAAACACAACAGCCAAAAAAAATAAATATTGCTTTTAGTATAGGATAATAATGCAGGATAAAATAAGGTGTGCAGATGATGAAAATTTTATACGTAGAATTTTTTTAAATTTGACATATACACACACATAAATATTTATATAGCCTATGATGCTCCCGGTAATATAAGGATTCCAGTGCAAGGCCATACATATAAATTGGTTCAGTCATTGAGCTGCTGTAGTGGAACAAACATACATATCAATATATTCACACCTTCAATATATTACACACCTTTCTGGGCAGTTGTATAATAAGTGAACCGGATAGGCTGAAAAGAATGGTCTTATTTAAATGAACACTTCTTGTTGAGTTCTTCCTGTACTGTTAAACAATTAGCTGTAGCAATTATTGTAAAAATGATAAATGTCTTTCAGTTACAGTCGCCTTTTGATCATTTTACTTATTGTATTGTAACGTCAGAACTGGAAAGAAATGTTAATTCAAAATATGAAATTTTGTACAGCAATCTAATATATATAAAAAGAAATTGTTTAATTTTTTTAAATTAAAATGAAGGAAAATTAATTATTATTATTCTTCAGAGATTTACATTTTATGATTTATAAGTTTTTATATTTGCAAGAATTTCTACAAATATTATAAGAACTACCGTGCGACATGATTTAAGAACATCATTTAAATCAGTATAAATAATAATTATCATTATTATAACTTGCTAAATTGCATTTTTTTCTTGTCACCATTAAATCTATGGATAGTTTTATTTAAGAATATGTTTTCACATTAATTCTAGTATCAGATGTAGATTTATAAACAATACATTCGTATGCTGTGCAGAGTTAAATAAGGTCCATTTCCAAGTATACAAGTTAATTTTTGTTTTGAATTTGTTTCATAGTGATGTATTATACTAGTAAATACCTTGTTCAAATTTTGAAAATCGGAAGATGAAAATATAATACCATTTCCAAATAACTGTGTGATTTGTTAGATCGAGAGTGTACCTGAAGTATGCAAAAGCTAGCCTTCAACCTAATAACAAATAACCCATTTGAATTTTGAGAATTGGATGACAGTTTGCAGAGATATTACAAGAGCATCCCATTGCACCTTCCAGAACTATGCTCCAGGAGTACCCCATTTGTTACCAGTTGATGATTGGTCTAGGCTTGCACAAGGTGCTTGCATTACCTCACCACTCTAGTCTCATAGTTAGTCCATTATGATTAAACAGAAATTTTTTAATTTATTTAATATTATTTTATTTAATGTAAATTTAATTCTATTATTTATGTAATACTATTCATTTGATTGATTTAACTCATTCAGTTCAAACCCAGTTCACTCAGTGAAAGAGATCATAGTTCAGTTTATGATTCAATTGGCAAATCTCAATTAACAAACACGCACGCATGTGCATCTTATACTACAACATACATTTAGTGGAAATGTTTTGAAGACGGTAGAGTCATTTGATGACGAACAAAGCGGGAGGCTGTTAACAGCTGTTCACAACAAAAATACTGCCAAAGTGTGCACGCTCCTGCTCGAACAACCTCATTTTCCTTTCGGCCAATAGCAGAAGAGCTAAACATCGGTTCTAGAAAGTTCAACGTTCTACATTTATTATTAAATTATTTTTTTTTTGCAGAATGAGCATATTCTGCATGACATCAGCATCCCAAATATATATCCGTAGTTCTTTAAATAAGATGCAACCTAAATTTAGAAGATAATTTCTGGAAAAAATAAAAAATCCAATAGAAATATTAAAATACTGTATAATTTATTTATTATAAATTACAGTACAGCATATAAGTGTACGTATATATATCCATATCATTACTTTCATTCTTCTTTGAAAAATGAATGTTGTTAACACACTGTGTTAAGTTTGTTTTATTGTTTCATTATTTGATTATTCTTTTATTATTTGTATCTTTTATTATTATTGCCTCTGTCGGTTGAAAACTTTTCGTTGGGTACCTGACTTAGTGTTGTAAATTGCTACACACCCTTTTTGCAATTATTTTAACTGGTTGGGTTTTTCTATGTACCTTCCCACGATTAAGTCTATTGTGCGTGTCTGTACAAGCTCTCCTTATTTCTTTTCTTTATTGTTATTGCCTTAGCCTGTTGAAAGCTTTACGTCAGGTACCTGACTTGTTGTTGTGAATTGCTACTCACCCTTTTTACAAATATTACTGCTTGTGTTTTTCTATGTGCTTTCCCACAGCCTGCCTACATTCCATTTCCATGTTCAAGTCTATTGTGCGTGTTGGTACGAGGTTTCCTTATTTCTTTCCTATCGTAATATCTTCAGTCTGGCTTCAACATTGTGGCATATGAGTCAGCCATCCAGACCCAGAGTTCATCCTTTTAGTCGATCGCATTCTAACAATTTCTATAATTTTAATCAGTCTGGAGTTAAACCTTGTGGCGTTCGGACCAGCCTTCCAGGCCTGGAGTTCATCCGTTTAGTCCGTCGCGTTCTAACAATTTTTGTAACTTTAACAACGTCAATATCTGTATAATTTCTCTTCAACTTTAATAAGTTTTTATTTTGATCGGGAAAAGCCTGGCTCTGCTACTAGTAACATTATTTTCTCTCATCTATTTTATCGGTCGCTGTACCGTTTTCAGTTTAATTTTTATTG
>JAAAKQ030197942.1:0-11909 GCA_010016005.3 Zanna intricata
TAAAATTTACGGTCCTCCGTGCATATGTTCTCCTGAGTCCGATATCTTCGATAAGGACCCAGTCCGTATACCGTACAACGGGTCTGCTATGTGTGTGTGTTTGGTTTACACTTTATTAGAATTATATTGAATACTAACAAATAGTTTGTTTTTCTTGAAGTATCATGTGATTTGTTTCTATCATTTACTCAAAAACATTGTGGGATGGTAAACATATTAATAAAATCTTTGTTATACAAGTTTAGTCTTTTTTTTAACAGACTTTGTAATTTGTATTTGTTTGTAAAACATTATAATCTAACTGAATAAAGAATAAATTCCAACAAAAAATGTACTAAAATCAAGTGTTATTTCTATTATATTTTTTTTTTGTAATAAGCTTTTTTTGTTGTATTAATGAAACCCTTGAATGATCTGTTTATCATCTATATTATGCTGTAATTTTTAAGAATTCTTTTAATTCTTCACTTTAATAAAACACTTATATTAATTATTAAACCAAACAAATAAAAATATATCTTACCTTTTTTGGCAAATTTGTCAGAAAATGTAAATGATAAAAAATTTACTTAAACCATTGCTTAAGAAAACTAAATAGGAATCCCTTATTGAGTCTCTGTAATAAAATAAACTCTCAAACTGGATGTCAGTTGAAGTAGGAAGTATATAGTACATCTATAAACAGAATAGCTGATTCCTGTTTTAAAAAATGGACCTAGCACATAGGGTTACATGAGAAGTTCCATTTGTATTCTGGTCTTGTGAAAAAGAATAAATAAATAAAAATTACTGTATATTCAATATAAAGAGATATGAAATATTTCACAAAATTTATTGTATAATTCATGCCTTTCAGCCAAATTAATTGGTATCAATAACAATGGACTGTAAACAGCTGGAATGAATTCTAACAATTGAATATTAAATTAGATATTTATTATATTTAACTTAGACGAACATAAATGACATATAAAATACATATCCAAAGAATAAAATAATATAATAATGATTAATCTGCATGGGAGAGGCGAAAAGTCTAATCTCTTGTTTTGTACAGAGCCAACTGAACTAACAGTGGTATACATCACTCAAAACCAAAAACCGGTCATAAGAGAACGCATCAGCTGGTCGCCAACATCAAACACTTATCATGAATATCAGATCCTTTTTTAATGTTCATCAGAAAATCCGCTAAAATTTTTATTTTGTATCTACAGTTAAAATTGTTCCATACTCTAATTATTACTGTTTTTTAAACCTGATTCCAATAAATTTTGACAAAACATAAAAATTTTACTGATACTGTAGACCACAAACTGTCAGAATATTATAAAACTATAGCACATTCACATACAAAAGGATAAAGTTTAGACAAAGCATCCCCTAATTTAAAAAAAAAAAAAAAAAAATTATATAGAGTTTAAATAAACAATACAGTTAAAATAATTTCTTACACCAAACACAGTTTTACAATCTCAGTAAACATAGGTGGCATAAAGGATGTATAATTGTGTAGATTGCTATCTTTTCGGATACTATTTTTGATTTTTGGTACTCAAAAATTAATATAATTAAATTGAAATACTTAAAATAATAATAAAAGCTTGTAGACTAATAATAATAATAGCAAGACCTATATAACATTTCCATCTTTATCAGAGAATTTATGGGCTGGTTATAAAAGACCACCCTTCGATATACGACTACTTGGAGGAAATTAAAATGGATTACTTAATGTATGTAAGTAAAAAAACTTGGGATATATTACCCATAGTGGACAAGCCTCCTCCTCCACCCCTTTGATGAATTATAACCTAACTTAAATGATGTCAATGATCCACATTCTTAAGTCATCATACATTGCATAAAAATCTATTAAACTGAAGATAACAATAATTGATGAAAAAAGCAAACAAATTAGGCTTATTATTATCTCTCAATGAAATTCTTCAAATAACAACCGAAGTGATATACTAATATAATGGAATCGTCTAATTAGTGTAAGAATATGAATTTGAGTCCAGAAACAATAAAAAAGAAAAAAAGGAGTTTTTTGAATCCATCTTTTATGGGAGTTTGAATAAGACTGAAAGTTATCAGAAAGTATCTTAACTACCTGCATTAAGTTGTGTGAAAACATTTAACTACTCTTTGAGTTATGGTATCTATAAGATTCATATCACACTGCCCTCTTGTCACCAAAATTAAATGGCATTTCTGTTTCACATTTGTACTCTTGAAATGGAAGAATTTGAGTAGTTAGTTCACAACAGTCAACTGACCTCTGGAACCACCATTAAGGTATATCTTCAGAGGATGAGATGAATGAATTTGTAGCTAAGTGTACATTACCTAGCCACAGTATTAACAGTAGCAACAATACAACATATCACATTGAAATCAAAACAGTAATTAAGCCTTCTACAATGTTTGCATTCAGGATTACGCAAATATTCATATGTAGAAATGTCTATTCACTTTCGTCTTTAAACATGAGTTTGTGTATATGAGTTACACTTTAAGTAACAAACTATCTAGAATATAAGCTATCTCATTACAGACATCAAAATATTTTGTATACTAAGTCTAAATTATTATCTGAAAAAATACATGATGTGAATTTTTTGGATTCATTGTTCATGGTTAGAAGGAACAGCGTTTTAGTGGTTTTCATAGCTTCATTATTTGTCGACCTCTTTAAGTAACAAAAAAATTTTATATAGTTTAAATTACATAAAAAAAACTTTTGCTTACTGTCCCATATATGATTTTTCAGCCCCAAAAATAAGACATTTTCAAAATCTTATAATTTGGCGGTCATTTTTTTTAATGAAGGACACTCAGTAACAGTCAATTTTTTTTTATAAGTACTTTTAGTACCTTAGAATTAAAAGGTAAAAAATAGGCCTGTTACCTTAAACCCTTCATTATTTATTTTGGGACCAAAAGTTTAAAAAACAACATTTGTAAATGTAATTCCAGTAAACATTACAAGAATTGATTAACAAAATGAATTTTGAGTACACTAAGATGAAGTTCCATCTTTTCAAAAAGCCCTTTTTGACTTCCTTATGATGTAAAATAATAATGCTACAGCTGATGGAAAAAGTGACAAAAATGGCTGTTTTTACCTTTTGGAAAGTTAGAAAATAGTATATTACTCAAGAAAAAAATTTTTTTCAATTATAAAAAAATATTTTTTGACCACTACATGGTGGGTAGTTATCATATACCAAATATCAAAAATAATGATGCAATAAAATTTATGAATATTTGTTGAATTAAAATGAAAAACCCCTTTTGTAATTTAGTTTCATTATCAGGTTTCTATAAAGCCTGAATATTATAATTACTACTTATCAGTATTATTCTCACAATCAAGAGGATAATGTACAATGCAGGAGTCCAGGAAGTGGAGACCTCTGGTAGATGGGAATGGCAAGCGATGTGAGTTCTACAGCCATGGGGTAGGTTGTTGTTCCCAGGAGTCCCTGAATTGAGTTCTGGATTCCCCTGGACTAAAATCTTACCCCCTAGGGACTAGGTTCTGACAAGATGAGCCAGCTAGTTTAGTATATTGTGTAGATAGCTGGAAAAAAGTTTTTGTGACTGTGCAATACAAAAATGCTATCACTAAACTGTTTTCAACAACACTATGAAATGTTGAATAATAATTTTAGAATAATAAAACAATCAATATTATTTATATTATTGTTTTATTTGCTTGTTTTTCATCAGACATTATAATTAAAACAACTGTTTCACATTTGAAAATACATTATTTTTAACTTCCATTTAAATATATTATATTATAACATGATTTATATATTATTTTAATGACTTTTATAATGCAAAATATAACATAAATTAATCTCTCCCTAATATAATGATACAAAAAAGATAACACATATAAAATTTAATACTAAAAATATTTAACACCAAAGTTAACAAAATGCAGAGTAAACTGAGGTTATGTTAAAGGAAAAAAAAGAATATATTTGTTATATCAAAACTAGATTTATAAAAATGTACACTATATATTTATATAATTTTTTTTTGTTGTAATTGTAGAATAAATTTTAAAACTGGTCATGAAGTGCTATTTACTACTCTAATGATGTTTAGTTGAAACAAATAGATCTTGAATGAATTTCAATAGATTGTTAAATGATTTTGTATGAAAAAAAGGAAGTTATGTAGTTTGAATTACAGTCTCCAAGTGAGGGAATTTTAAATATTTTGTGCAAAATAAAAGCTATGATTGAAAATTTAATGTAATTTAGTTTACATTAAAATTTTCTTTAAATTATTATTATATAGAAAGGAGTAGTTATAATACAATAAAACAGTTAAATAAAAAAAAAACCTGATTAATTTTTAAATTATTTGTTTTCCATCGTAAAAACATATATTAAATTATGAATAACGTAATAATAAACATGATGTCTAAATGAGAAGTAAGCAACAGTTAGAAATTAATTGTAATGCAGTGCAGCATTCTAGATGAATATCTGAAATATCACATCTGTATTATGTGGCATCTCACTACGAGGTGTGGCTATAAAATAATGAGACTAATGCTGCTACAGAATTGCACATGCACCAAATATGATCGACAGCTGTGTAGCGTGAAGATTTTGCCATTCCAGTCTCTGTAGACATATTAGTCTGGCTATAACTTTTGTTTGGATAACATCTGGTTTTTTTTTGTTTTCCCAGAAAAAATGATGTGTTTTGTTAAAGCAAAGAATTGTCATGAAATTTCATATGAAACAAAGGACACAAATTGTGGAGGAACAAGTTATGGGTTCTTAATTAGGGCAATGCACCAGCTCACAATGCATTGTCTGTCAAGAAGTTTTTAGCCAAGTATAACATCCCAGTGTTAGAACAACTGCCTTATTCACCTGCTCTGGCACTATGGGGCCTTTAATCTGTTTCCAAGGTCACATCTGCATTAAAACAAACAAGATTTCAGACTGTTGAAGCTGTGAAAGTAAAATCAGCATGGGTCATGAAAGAGCTCACAGAAGAAGTCTTTCAACGCTGTTTTGAACAATGGAAAATTCACATGCAGTTTTGTAGGGATAGAAAAGGAATATATATTGAAGGGAACAATAAAAAATTAAATATGTATAAATTTAAAATAGGGATAGAAAAGGAATATATATTGAAGGGAATAATAAAAAATTAAGTATGTATAAATTTAAAATAAAATATTTTATAGCATTAATCTCATTATTTAATTATACAAGTTATATATTATCACTATAAAAGAATTAAATATTTATGCTGGTTTTTTATCATATAATTAAAATTCACCACATAAAATTGAAGCTAGAGGTTATAGAATTAATTCTTGTAGTACATGGAAAATTAATCAATTCTGAATACAATTCAAATGTGAAACCTTCCAGATGAAAAATTATGTTATTTCACTGACCTTGATTTCACAAATTGCTATTCTGTGCTTAAAAATCTAATTATAAGTACCATGAGATACTTTCTGCAAACTATAAGGCTTGCTTTCCTTTCATAAAGCAACAGATTTAATAGTTAAGGCTTACATAAAAGACAAAATGCAACAATATTTATACTTAAAATTCAACAAATTGACTAGAATATCATCTGGCTTGGCAAAATGTTACATCAAAGCCCTTCTGTACCTTATTTCCTATCATTTTGTTTCACAAAACATAAACATTAACCAAAGCATATGATGTTAAAAACTCTAACCTTTTTCAACTAAAGAATTAGTTGAGTGCTTGCTGTTTATGTGCAGAAAAAAATGATTGAAAAGGCTATAACAATAACCTTGTTTTGGTCGTAAAAAAGCATATTATTTGATAAACCGCATAAATTATGAAGATGTCTTATGATGTCAGAGATTAAGACTAGTAAGTAGATATTCACCAGTAGCTCGTATCAGGCAATGGATATGTTCAGCATGTCGTACTTGTTGACAAGTTAAAACGTGTTCCTTATATTCTTCTTCTGTATAATCATCTTGTGATAAAATGTTACATAATTTACCATTTTCAGACAGCCAAATCAATAGCTCTATAACATAAAAAAACAATTTTATTTAAAACAAATGCTAATAAATGATCTATAATTTATATCTAAGTAATCATAAAATTAAAAAAACTTTTTCTTTCTGATGGTTAACATCTGCAGCATCTATCTGGCACACTATTTTTATAGCCCAACCTTTTTCCGTCAAAACTGCATAAATCGATTGTTAAATATAATTTATCAAATTTTTTCAGTGAAATATCTATTATCATTGATGGCCAACCACTACGTTCTTTATCATGAACATTCCTTTTCCCTTCTTGAAATTAATCTTGAACCCCCCTAACTCTTAGTTCAGCCCCAATATCTTACTTTAGCTAACTTTCAATATTCAACCTGTAAATGCAACAAATTTTCCAATGAATTTCAGCCACAGAATTGTTTTTACCATCAAAAATCAGATTACTCCTTGACCTTCATATATGGTCAGATCTAGATTCGTAGCACTTGTTATAATTGGAAGAATATAAACAACTAACAACAAAATTATTAAACTATTGTTGCTAACAGCTGGACTATTATTGAAATAACTGAGCTTGCAAACCTCTAGCAAGCGCCATTTGTTTACATTTCATATGTAACCGGCAAATTCAAAATGGGCTTTACTTTAAAAACACACCTTGTAAAATCATCTACTCCTCGCTTAAGATCTCAATAGGTTGGAATACTGTGACTGATAAAGACTTGCTGTTCAATTCCGAAGAGCTGTTGACAAGATAATCAGGATGATAGTCAATAATTGATATTGATCGTGGCACAAGAAGATATTTATTATTAGTACTTTTTCCAGTACACCAAATAGTTTTTTCCACAATTTTACTTTTCTATCTAGATTGTGCTACAGCTCATGAAGGGAAAGTATTGTAATTGGTAAAATTTGGGCATATGCAGTACTCACTGGATCTTAATGTTTTAACACCTAAGGAACCTATAAAACTGGATGGAAATTTTTCAGACTTTAATGTTCATATGTATGTGTGTGTGTCTGTTCAGTTTGTTTTTCTTCTTTTGTTTTTTTTCTAAGTGAAAAATGGTTTCAATTTATCACCTTCTGAACAAAACATATTTGTTGCAATAAAAAAACAGATATTACATTTTATGTCTTAATTAGAATAATAAAACCTCCTAAAATATTAGAATAATAATATTATTGCAACATGACAATTAGCATGAAGAGCTGACTCACAGTACAGTAAATAAAATATCTGAGTATTAAGGACAACCTTAAAAAATAACAATATCCAGTCTAAAATTTTCTTATTGTCACCCAGGATTTGTCGAATGTTTCTGGGCAATTTATATTTAAGATGCAAGGACGTGTACCTTACTTAATCTATGAGAATATCTCACACAGTCAGGTGGTTGTTGCACCATTTGCATAATTGAGTGTTTTCATCAAAAAAATAAAAAATTTGTGAGTAACTCTTGTATGTCCCAACCATGCCTGGCAGAGGACCACTTCCTCTCAGTGAACTTTACTGCATGAGGAGCCCCATAACAACAAAGTATCTTTGATAAATGGAAGTTTGTTATAAACTTCAGCAGTCCAGTCACCTTGCCACTTTGCATGAATAATATGTGTTACACAATTTATAAAGTCAGATGTAGTAATACGAGCAGTGAAGGAATTGACTACATTGTGTTTGATGTTTGCTTCTAAATCACCTTATACCTCCAAAACTACTGGACTGATTTTGATCAAACTTCATCAGATAGCTTCTATATATGGGGCACTGATGAAAATAAATTGTAAACTTAAAAATTCAAAGGTGAGGTAGTAAAGGAAGATCACTTTTAGTACGTTGAGATTTCGCCTAAGGTCATATTTTTCTTAGCTACATTTGTTAACAATTAAAAACCAACAATATTTACAAAGAGACTTTTTGCAAAATCACACCCCCATTCAAAAAAATGCTTTAAACTACTGTTATGATGTTACAGGTGAGCGGTAGAATTAAATAAATAAATAATATTTAAAGTGTAAAATACTAACTTGGTATGGCTGGGTCTCAAAATTCATCATCCGGTTGATTCGGTATCTGGTGTATTAAGCCTTGCAGCTACAGCAGTCTGCCGATTGTATAAGTGAAATTTGTTCTATGTAAATTGTGAAATTACATTAGTTAAGTTAAAGCTGACCGTCTCTAGTACTGCCACACCATGCAAATAAAATATGGTATGCATACACACTTTAGTTAGAATCTTTGAATTAAATAAATGAAAAAATAGTATATTTAAATTAAACGATAAATATTTTAAATTAAGTTGTGTGTGTAAAGCATGCATCAGAAACAACTGTGTTGTCAGCTTCTTCTTTTTTTTTTAATACAATTTGTAATTGTGAAAACCAGAAATGAAAAATAAAAATGAAAATTTTAAATATATAGTTTCTTAGCAATAACAATTACCTTTAAGAATAAAAGTGTATGTGCTATTTTCAATATCCTTATTTGAGTGATCTTTTAATAACTTCAACAACATCTCCCAATCATTATTCTCCTTGATCATTTCCTGAAAAAAAAAAAAAAAAAATTTTTATTATGCAACCAGTAAATAAATACTTTTCATCATGACAATAAATGAACTTTCCTCATATGAAAAATAAATGCTACCACACTACCTCTAAATTTATTAGTTTTCTCTAAAATGTTTTACTTTCCTTAATAAATGTGTAATTTTATATAATATATTCCAGTTTAATATACATATACTTTAGCTTATGAAAAGCGCCTTATTTTGCTTCCTGTTGCCATTTTTAATAAATTACTGAATCACAAAAAAAATCTTAAAATTAATTTAAAATAACATTAAAATAAAAAGATTTTATTTTTTAAAAACAATACTACTCTGTTGATGAATTTTTAAATAATATCAATAAAATAATTTTTTTTAAAAATCATCCCAAAATTTTTTTTGTTTGGGGCCCTAAAGATTAAAAAAAAGTTTGGGTTTCAAATTTTTTTGTAGGTGTCGTTGATTAATCTCATTTAAAAACTGAAATACAATTTTTTTGTGGGGGGTCAAATTTTTTGAGGTGATGTTAAATCTCACTAAAAACTAAAAAAAAAATTTTTTGGGAGGGGGTAAAAATTTTTTTTTGGGTGGTGTCGTTGATTAATCTCATTTAAAAACTAAAAAAAACTTTTTTTTTGAGAGAGGTCAAAATTTTTTTTTGGAGGGTGCAAATTTTTTGAGGTGACATTAAATCTCACCTAAAAACTAAAAAAAAAATTTTTCGGTGGAACAAATTTTGTTTGTGGTGGTGTTGTTTATTAATCTCATTTAAAAACTAAAAAAAAATTTTTTTTGGCGAGCGGGGTCAAACCTTTCTTGGGGCTTTCGTAGATGAATCTCAAAAAACTGAAAATTTTTTTTGGGGCAGGTCAAATTTTTTGGGTAGGTGTTGATAAATTTCACTTAAAAACTAAAAAAAATATTTTGGGAGGGTTCAAAAAATTTTTTTTGGAAAGGATGAGGGACAAATTTTGTTTGGGATGGGGTCGTTGATAAATCTCTTTTAAAAAATAAAAAAAAAATTTTTTTTGGGCGTCTATATATACTGTATCGCATATGTATCGCCTATTCCCTCTTCACGCGCTTACTTATCTATATATATTATGTATCGCCTATTCCCTCTCCACGCTCTCACTTGTGTCTACGCAAAAAGTTTGTGATGCAAGATTTCAGAAACATAGTCAAGCGAAAGTGCCCAACGGGCCAATAGAAGTTATCACTTCAAAAAAACTTTAATTTTTCAAGTCTTGTTCAACATGTACATAAATAATAATAAATAAATAGATAAATAAAGCCTTTATTGCTTCTAAACCAAAATAATGAAAAGAGATGATTTAAAATATAATAATACAAACCCAATAAAAAATAATATAACATTCAATCATTAATTTCTCCACAACTTAGTTTAATTTATATTACTGTCCTATATTTGTCATTTTCATTAGTACAAACAAATCACTTGAACCTTGGAAATGAGGCCTCTTTAATGGGCATCCACCTCAGTTATGCCACTTATGATGGTTCTTTGCTATTTCCATCAACTTTAGAAGAGCTGTCTTGATCGATAACTGCTCCATTTTGTTTGTTCCTTTTCCTTCTGATCTTCCTTAACCTTCAGGTTGGCTGCCATTCATTCACCTTCTTTACTGTTCATAGAATATAAACTGTTACTGTAACTATATACTGTTTATATAGAATATAGATTTTTCTAGTGTTTTCCAGAAGTACAAAGGACAGTATATAAGTAAGACGAGGGAATAGACGACTGGCTCAGTGTGTGTTGTAGTTACTTCCGATCGGTGACACTGCTGTTGTAACTGTGTGAAAGTTTAAATTGTTTCATATAGATTTTGTTAAATGTTATAAGTGTTTGTCTTTGTTTGGTTAAATAAATTATTGTGAGGAAGTCAGTTATTGTGTTACAAATCATTCTCTCACTACAACCTTGACCACTTTTATTTTAAAAAATGTGTACATAAATATTTGATCAAATTATATTTAATAAACCTTCAGAAATACAGAAAGACTTATGCAAGGGATATGTTCCGCAAATTCATCATGTAACAAAAATTTGTGTAACTTGGGTTGTTCGGCTTAACCTATAAACACTCGGTAAATACATAAAAACTGAATTTAATATACATAGTGCAGTACTGTCCTGTAGTATAACATGAAAAGAAGGCTTAAATATAAGTGAAATAATCAGTCTTAAAAATATAAAACAGTAATAAAATAAAAACTTACATTTAATTGTTAATACCACAACACTTATTAACCTTAATATGTACTGTACATACTTAATATTTTTTTTTGTCTTTAGTCATTTGACTGGTTCGATGCAGCTCTCCAAGATTCCTTATCTAGTGCTAGTTGTTTCATTTCGGTATACCTCCTACATACATCCCTAACAATTTGTTTTACATATTCCAAACATTGCCTGCTTGTAAAATTTTTCCCATCTACTTGTATCTAATATCAAAGCAACTATTCGTGGGTGTCTTAGTGTGTGGCCTATAAATCTGTCTCTTTTTTTAACTATATATTTCCAAATGCTTCTTTCTTCATTAATTCGCTGCAATATTTCTTTATTTGTCACTTTATCCATCCATCTGATTTTTAACATTCTCCTACAGCACCACATTTCAAAAGCTTCTTATCTTTTTTTCTTGGGTACACCGGTTATTCAAGTTTCACTTCCATATAAAGTTAAGTTACAAACAGATACTTTCAAAAAATATTTTCCTGACGTTTAAATTAATTTTGGAAAAAAATAAAAATAAATAGTTTAATGTCATTATGATTTAAATTAAAAAAAAAACCGCTATCACTAGTTTATTCAACTGTTTTTTCTGTTAAATCATTCATGTTCATATCTATCAAATCCATGGGCTTTGGTGTCGGCTTGAAGAAAGAATCTAAAATCTTCTGATTTGTGCAATGTCATTTCTTGTTTAAAATTTCATCACAACAAGCATTAGCCTTGAAACTTTTGCACTTCTTTCTTTGTCGGGATCATTTTTAACAAAATACAAGGGTAAGTCAATATTTATCCGCAATTTAGTTATATTTTTGTTTATGTTGGTAGTATTGTCGTTTTGCGTCGGTGATGCATGCTTTGTTTATTTTTTGTTATGTCTATGCAAGTTTAAAGCTGCTAGGTTAGTTTCGTTATCGCTGTTGTGCTTGTCGCACGACAGCGATAACCTCCTACATCCTCCTGTAGTTTCGTAATCAAGGGTGCTCCGCTTTCTATTTGCACCAAAGTAGAGCAACGTTCAGTGATCCGTTTTTTGTGGTTGGAAGGCGTATCAGGGGCCGAA
>JAAAKQ030197953.1:0-11908 GCA_010016005.3 Zanna intricata
CACACACGCTACAATTCATTCATCTCATCCTCTGAAGATATACCTTAACAGTGGTTCCGGAGGTTAAAAAAAAAAAATAAATAAATAACCTAATTCAAAAGCCGATATTCGAAACAGACTTGCAGAATTCAAATTTTCAGTACCAGGCCTCTCCACTTTCAGCTTCAATTATACCGTCGTATTTCACATTATTTTATCCATCTCACACCAATAAAGGCATCTTAACAAAAACATGTGTTTATTATAAAATATATTGAGTAATGAGGCTTCTTTTAAGTTGAACATTCTATATAACCCAATAATATATTTTTTTTTTGAGGTTCAATTATTGTTCGATAAACATTAATAATGTTAACAGTTTTACTTACAAATAACTTTAATACACATTACTAACACTCAAATACTTCATATGTAGTCCTCAAGAAAGGAATTTATGTAATAGATGATCTAAAGAACGTACATTATCTTTGTACTGAATAGTTTGGTTATTAATGATCAAAAAAGACTACGATGAGTTTTCTTCTTGCAGAAGTGTACACAACACGTTTTTCTGGTGAAAAAATTTAAGTCTGTTATTCTTTATCACTTTAAGGGCGTTATTCGCTTGTAGAAATTTATACTACACCATAACTTTATTGTTACTGGCATATAGGATTGTCAGATCATCGACGCAAATATTTTTGCTTATTTTTCCTGTAATGGCAAATCTGTTTATTATAGTTTATTGACGATCTTAAACAAGATACTGCTCTACAGTGAGCCTTGTGGTATGCTATTTTCCATTATCCTTTCTGACATGTACGTATTATAAACCTGTAGTTAAAGCCTTTTGAAAGAGCTTATCAAAAGCCTTTTGAAGAGATTCTGAATATTTTAGCTGATGGGATTATAATAAACTATGGTTATTGTTTAACAGCAATCAATTCAATTCCGCAAAATAAAGATCTAACTTTAGAACGCCGAGAATCTGTGTGTATATATAACATGACAATATAGAAACAAGAAATATTAAAAACAACCGATAATCATAGAAAAACCGAATAATTCGGTTAATTTATTTTATCAGATTTAAAACAAATTTTGTGTCACACTGAACTGTAAACCTATCATTCGTCTATCTATCTAATTTGAGTTAAACATTAACATATTTAAATTATTAAACATATATGATTTTAACACACTGAGTAACCATAAAAACGAACAACATTTTTCCGATTTTCAGTAAGTTTTTACAAGTAAACAGATTGAAAAAATATTTTTTGATGCTCATAAGTTTTTTTATTTTATGTTCATATAAATATAAAAGAATTCTAATTTTTTTTCTGTCCTTACAACACTGATGAAAAATTAATCGAGATATTTGAAAAATGGTGAATCATTTTTTTAAAAGATAATTCAGTAAATTTTTATTAAAGTCTTCAGTTAACAGTCTTAACATTTTTGAGTGATTCTTATAGTTTTTCAAGAGGATGGAAAAAAAAATTCACGTACCTCTGAAAAAGGTTTATACAACGTAATTGAATTAATTTAATTTATGCGTAATTTTAAAATAATCACTTACTTTTTTTTTTTGTTTAACCTCCGAAACCACCGTTAGGTATATCTTTAGAGGATGAGATGAATGAATTGCAGTGTGTTTGAAAAATGCCATGCTTGGCCGGGATTCAAACCCGGAACCTTAGGTTGAAAGGCAAACGAAATAATAACTTACTTAAGAAATAATTGCTTATTGTGGTTTTAAGTACAGTATTTCATATATATAAAAATATTTAAAAATTGTTCAAAAATAGTTGAACTGTCATATTATTTACAAGTAGAAATAGATTTTATTGATCTGACCATCTATGGACTGCGTGAACAAACTTAATTTTTTCCTTTGAGGCTTTAACCTTGTGTCTTCTTTGAGACATCATTCTTCTTAATCTTTCACTGAGATTCTCCTGTAATATTTTTCTTTTTCTTTCTTGAACTCTTTTTAATCTTTTAAACTTGTGCACTTTTTCTTGAAAATCTCCCTGTTTAAACTTTTTTAATTTCTCATTCATCGCTAGAGATCCTGTCTTATCTCTAGAAATCAATTTTTTGCAATGTTTTAGATTGTCAAAGAAGTTGAAAATCTTTAATGTAAATTTTTTTCCATTCATTTTCTTTGAATAACCGTAAAACATAATTATTCATTTTTTAGTTATATCGATTACGCTTTCAAATATTCTACAAATTTCCTCGTTTGAAATTTTTATTATTTTCACACTTAAAGCATAATATTTTTCTTAAAGTATTTTCCTCTTTTAAAATATTCTCTAAAGTTTGTTTATTATTTAATGTAAAATCTTCTACAATATAAAATATTGCAGGTTTCATAACCGAGTTGAGTTTCTGAATTTCACATTGTAACAAATGCATCTTTTATTATTAAGAATTTTAGTCTTTTAGAAAGTCATTCACATTTTATTTGCCCAGTTTTCTAAATACATTTTATCCAATCTATTTTTCTGGATTATTTCATCAGCAGATATCACGATTTTTCCCGAATTTGTTTTTGGGTAATATTTTAGTTTTTTTATTATTTCAAATAAAATTTGTAGTCAGTTCTTTCGGCGATTTCCTTCAAAATTTCTGTATTATATTAAATAAAACTTAATTATTTTAAATTAGAAGGAATAGGTTTTATTTTAAATTTATTTTTTTTAATTATAAAACTGTGAATAATATTTTTATTTTACTACACTACCAAAGTAAGTGAGTCATGCAAACAAATAAAAATCTTGTTAACGTAAGGTATAACATAATTCTACTTTAATCGTATTACCGGTTTAACTGAAATTTGCCTGAATTTTAATATCAGCAGTAGAGAGAGAATTTTTTAGTATATATAATGTTAGTAGTAGGGGTTAATTTTAATTTTAATAAATGTTAATTTTTTAGTTCATTAGCTAATGATCTATATCTAGGAAAAAGACTAGAGGAGTTGTTTTAATACTAAATTTATTACACTTGGAGTCAGAACTATTAGTTATTAGATAGACAGGCTCTATAGGGTGTATTATATTTATCATTAAAAAAAAAAAAAATTTATAGTATTTCTAGTCGCCATATCCGCAAAATTGTTATATCTGTACCTTAAAAGTCATTCAATTTTTGACAGATTTTTTAAAAAGGACAAAACAATACTTTATTCAGAAAAGTTTATTTAATACTTTACTTAATATATAATCAAATAGGTTAATTAAACAGTTTTTGTTTTTTTCTTTATTTGTTTAGTCTACGGAACTACCGTAAGGTATTATATCAGAGGATGATATGTTTAAATGTGAATGAAGTATAGTCTTGTACAATCTCAGGTCAACCACTCCTGAGAAGTGTGATTAATTGAAACCCAACCACCAAAGAACACCGGTATCCACGATCTAGTATTCAAATCCTTATAAAAATAACTACCTTTACTAAGATTTTAATTAAACTGTTAAGTGACAATTATTAATTCACATAAAACTATGGCGCGATTCGTAGCAACAATTAGTAGTATAAAGCTGGTAGAAGGAATTAATATTGGATTTGTATTTTGCTTAGTTATTCTAAGAAAGAAATTCGGAATTCATCGCTATCGATTGTGGCGCCCACATTTGCTCTCCTAGCGCTTATGTCCTATTAAGATAATATGGACGAGGACGGTCTTACTACGGCCGTCCTCGCTTCACCTAAAGTCATTCTGAGAATCAGCAGTTGAAAGACTTCCGGATCTTCTTCCAGAGCAATTTCCTAGCCTTCCTTGTTGATAATTTCCTCAGTCGTATAAAATGGACGTCGTGAATCCTTGATTTATTCCAAAATTTTCTGCCACCTTAAATATGTACAATAATGTCTACTTTGTAAACAATTGCTGTAGAAAATATTCATCTGATATTTCCCAATGTTAACTGAAGCGTGATAAACGTGGAAAATTTTGACACTTACCTTCTCCACCCTCCATTGATGCAAGAAAAAAAGTATCAATAAGATTACTGTTCCTGGATTTCTAAAGGATCAGTGTGATTGTATACTGATCAGATCAGTATACGAATATGTTTGTATACTGATCAGCATCATTAAAGGAATATGTTTTTGTGTACTGATCAGTATGCGTTTGTATACAAACTCACTATATGTTTAAATGGTTTTCAAATAAGATGTTTTTAGGTTAATAATCAAGTAGTAGATCAAAATTAATTAATGATAAATGGGTTAATAATGAAATGATGAAGGAATTTAGTTGATTTAGTAAAATTTATATATAGAATACATAATTTTAACTGTTTGTGTGTAATGTACCTATTTTTCTATATATAATGTATTTTCTTTGTCTTTTCTTGTTTCTATTTACTTTTTATTACATTTCGTTCTATAGATAATTATTAAATTTACATCTAATGCTTTATAAAATAATCTTAATTTTCATTTTCAGGTGAGTAATAACACTTCCGAGCGTTTACATTTAGCTTGAATTGAAAAATTCTATCGCTACAAGTGTTATCATCAAAATTAAAAATTTTAAGGTATGAAAAGCTTATTTATATTTTCGCAAATTTTTTTTATCGACTAAGATTACAGTATTTGTATATAATAATTATTTTTAATGAACTTTTTAATTTTAAAACGATTACTTTTTATATTACTTTTACAGTTTATTAATTATAAACCAACTTTCATAGAATATTTACACTTAGAACAGTAACTTGACATAACGTAATATGAACTCTAAGCGAACATCTTTAGAATCTAGCAACTTTAGAATTTAGCACAATCATTAATTTACTTTAATTACCTTCTTATTCAAGTTTTCCCAAAGACTAAATATCTTTTAAATAAAATTGATTAAATTCAATAATTGTGTTAACAATTCAAAAATTGTGTATCTCCATGCTGTTATCTTTCTGAATTGAAATAAAAGTGGAATCCGTAAAAAAAACATGAAAAGACCGTGTTATCAGACCTAGCACAGTATTTTTCTGCTTTCATCTAAAGTTATGACTTACATGCGTACTCATAGTATGCATAAGTTTTGGTATGCGTATTATGTTTTCAAATATTCTTAACATTTATTTCATCCACCTGCCTTGTGATGAGACAGAATACAAATTTCTGTTTAAATGAATTGATGTATTTTATGAATGAATAAAATTGCAAAAGAAAAATCGTCCTGCTTAAGCGAAATATCTACTGTAGATCCTAAACTAAGATTAGTTGAGAATTTTTTGTAAATAATCAGATGGAATCCTGTTCATATTTTGTTTTTTCTCTTCCATTAATGGAGGTGGTAAAGGTAAGTGTCGAAAATTTTCCACGTTTTTGACGCCTCAGTTAACAGTGGGAAATATCAGATGAATATTCTCTACAGCAATTGTTAATAAAGTACACATTATTATACATCTTTGAGGTATTAGAAAATTCAGGTTCAATGCTTGGAAATCTTGGGGGCTAAAAGTAAAGTTCAAAGTCTTGCACTATCATCTTGCGTTAATAAGTTTTTCTTATCCATATGCAATTGTAGAAAAATACAGAACTACAGCATGTCAAGATAATAAATACTCTAAAGCATATCCTAGAAGGCTTTACGGTTTCTTTTGTCACTTACACGAAGAGCTTCCAATATGTACGGCCATAAGTTTTAAAACACGCAAACAGTCTTATGAAATATCGTAAGTTTTTGACTAGCGAATGGAATTTTTTCTGAATTCACGAAAAGCCTTTCGAATTAATTTTATATTTCCACTTGAAGTGCGTTGTCATCTTGAACCATTCTTTCATAACTATCTCTATTCTTCAAATTGTTTATAACGGCGACGATTGTTCTTTGTCGATGGTGGGTTAGTACTGAAATGCTACCTAAACGCATGCTTATCCGTTATTATGAACGCTTGTCTTGGTCTACAGATAGAAAAAAAAACGCCTTTGCAATCATTGCATGTTGTTTATAACTGAGATTTGAGCACTAGTATCGCAATATGACATTAACTTTTAAAGCTCTTTAAACGTGCACTTTCAAATGGTCCATATTAGAATCACTGAATTTGTGTGATGGCAGAGATGTATGGCTTTGAATTTAGATCATTCTTTCTGATACATGCTTTTTATTGTTAAGCGAAATAATCCAAATAAGTATGAAAAACAATTTATTTCTAGGGGTTACACAGCTTTTAAATATATTTTGGAGTGAATGTTTTATTTTAAAATCTTTAAACATAAAAATTTATTCAAAATATGTTTTACAATTTTTATTCTCTCGTTTTGAATGTAGATATACTTCATAAAAAAGGTGGTAGAAATATGGTTTTAAATATTGCCGTAAAGCAAGCGCTATAAAGTACTATCATACATAATGTATATAACACCGTTCGCACTGTAAACGCGAACGGGGTTATATATATTTTTATTGTAATAAAAAAATATTAAAATTTAGGCTTTACAGTCTACGATGTATCATATGAATAAAATTTGATGTGACATTACATTATTTCCTTGTGCACCTATTAAATTACATATACATATTTTTTTTGCAATGAAAACTGCCTAAAATTTTATTTCATTAATAACTTTTGATTTTTTTTAAAATTATTATTTATTGTGATTATTTTATTACAGTCAGATATGTTAATAATTATTAATAAATAAATATATTTACATTAAAAAAAAGTTAAAAACGAATAGGAGATGAAGTCGGATTTGAACCAATCCTCATGTAAGATTCAAATATTTCATTAATTGAAATTTTATTTTGGTATAACTCTGGAACCGATGAACATAAATACCAGTTATGATATAGCGTTGAAAATCTCTCAATAAAGGCTTATTATTGAATTTTAAATATTTTTTTGGATTTTTAGCTTTTTGGATACTTTGGTTCTCTCAATTGTAATAAAAAAAGGGAGGATGGTCACAACTAGTTGTTAAACAATTCTTCTAAATCCAAACTTTCAACATCTTACGACTAATCGTTCATAGTTATGTGAGATTGATACGTACTGACGTCAAGCCGAAACTAGTCAAAATTAATTCAAGGATTGTCAAAACGGATATTTCCGTCGATATCTGAACACCGCAATTTTTCGCGATCAAAATACTTTCTTTACTTCGTAGAAGATAGTAATAAATCAAATCCCTTATCAAAGAATCTGAATAAAACATCATAGCTTGATCCTATTATTTTTGAAATTTTACTTTATGCCTAGAGCTAAAACTAAACAGAAGCAATAAATACAAACTTTCCCCTTGAATTTGTTATTATTGAATTATTAGTTCCCCTTTGAATTATTTGTTATTGTTGGCTTTTCAAATAAATTTTTGAAATGTAACAAAAATATATAAGATTTAAAACAAAAGAATGGTAGCGGAGCAGAACGGAATTATATCCGCAAGATTTAGGTCGTTACTGATTTTAATGTCTGAAAAAGTAATTTATCAAATTTTTCGCAATAAAATATGCTCTACAAATTCATCTGGATGTTATCTTCACTTAATACAGTTTCGTTACAGATAAAGAGAGAGATCAGTTTTTTTTAAATTCAATAGAAAATGAGCTGGGTCTAAAATCTATTTCGAGAAGAGAAGTTTAGTCTTAATTTGCGAATTATTTTAGAATTTTAATTTTCCGGATTTTTCTATTGTACTCTTATGGGTAAATTTTACACACTTATTCTGCTTACATAAATTAATTTTAAAATTATTTTTTCATATTCTGTAACATTTATTTTTTCTCACTAAACACTAATCATTTTCAATTAAAGGAACAGATTCGCAATTCGATTAATATGAAATTTTTTTCTTGTTTTTTTTTCTTTGTTTTTACTTTCTTGTACGAAATAAAGGTCGTGAAAAATGTTGTTTTTCAGATTTTAACGGAAATATCCATTTTTATCATCCCTGATTCCATATTTTGACTAGTTTCAGCGTGAAGTGTGTGTATATATAATACGGGATGATTCCCTGGTTGTAGGGTTCTGTTTCTGAATAATATTGGCAAATACAAAAATGTACTGATAAAAAACAGTTAAGGTATATGACTCTTACTTACTTGTACCATACTTATCTTTTATTTGCTGGTCGGTAGAAGTTAAAAAGTTGTATGTGGAACAGAAACTTTAAAATATACAGTTTAATAAAATTATGTACAATATAACTTAACATGTACTATAAGTCCATTTTTTTTTTTTTAATTTAAGTAAAATGGCATAAGTATGAAATAATTTTGTTTCAAGAGAATATTCTTTTCTAGTGCAATATTTTTTTCACCTTCGAAAACGAAGGGGTAAAATTCTTTAATCTGAAATTAACTCTTTTTCGTGTTCGTCATGTAAAACCATTTACTAAGGATTAGATATTAAATGTTACATACAGCATAAGTGATAAGAATTGATCATGTGTCATAACATTAATTTGTAATAAATCAGAGCAATTAAATATTATAAAATAATGATCATATCTGTAAATAAAGGTTGGATTCCTTTTTATATCATCTGCATCTTTATAATAGCATCTGCCTTCAGCGGCAGATGCTATTTTGGGCACTGAGTGACTGGGCATTAAAGAGCAAGATGTAAAGATTTAATAAACATATGAAAGTGTACAGTTTAAAAACCAAAATTAATTTTTAAAATTTAGAAAGATTCCAATAGTTCGTACCTCTAAGGAAAATACACCTAGTTGTTAAGAGGTTCGTCAACCACAAACAAGATTATTTCCACAATCTCACAATTCCACAAAGACCGACAATTAAATAATTATTACGTAATACTATAAAATTTTTGCGATTACAAATGATTTTTTTTAGATGTAAAACACAAAGTAACTTTTACTAAGCAATTTCATTTTCTAAATGAATTTTTATTATACGTACTTTAAGACTTCTGTGATTAAATTTTCAGTTACAAAGTTCCGTCCTTTTTGATTTAATCCTGCAAGTGATTCTATTTGTCCACAGCAAATTTGAAAAAAAAAAATCTGGGCCATGGACTCCATTTATTCAAAATTAAATTTTAAATAATTTCTTATTTATTTTACTCTACTTCACTGTAGAAGAGTTATAAATTAGTGTGCGAGTATGAGTTTCTTAGCTACAGTCTAAATTACAAGCTAGGAGTAGAGACTGAAAACAATTTAGTTACCCTAGATAGAGAGAAGTAAACGTTTATAAAATTATTATAATAGAAACTACGAGTACTATCTGTTGTCTGAATCTGGCCTGCTGCCAGAATAATTGAACAATTTAAGTTAACCATAAATATCAAATATACTTACCGTTTAAAACGTGTGAAGTTACTTTATTTTTAAAACGTACTTAATTCAGAATTTATGTGTATTTATTTGGGAAAATATAAAAAGATAAATATTATTTAGTATTACGCTGAAATAAGTCTTACTTATACATCATTTTGTTATTTTCCCCATAATTTATTAATACTTAAATAAATTAAAACTTACATGACAATACATATAACTTTTTCTTAAATCTGATATGGTTCAAATCATTAAAACATGAATTTGACTAGTGTAAAAACCCAAATACGCCGAGCCCTAAATAATGAGTGTAAAATAAGTACTATAAATCACTTTTTATTTGAAAAATTATATTTTCTGTATTTTTAATATCTCTTTAATATCTTTAATATTTTTAATTCTTCTTAAAATATTTAATGATTTTTAAATTTTTTTCTTTTCAATCAAATAAATTATATAATTTGATTAATTCACTTAGTTATTCATTAAAAACTAGACCAAATTATTGTATTTCAAAATCGGAAATCTTTCTTTAGGTTTCTTCAAAACAAGTCTTCTTATCCTACGGGAAGTCATTAATAGAGGATCTTGGTTGTCTTTACTTCTTACAATAATAAGTGTTGGTGGGACGGTACCGGCTTCATTCAGAGATAATCTGTTTATTAATAAATTTTGTAACATATCTTCATCGCGATTTAATTCTCTTCTACTTCTTGGCAATTCTCTTTTAAAAAACCCTAATGGTTCTAGATCTTTCTTCTTTCCGGTTATTTTATCTTTAATTCTTGAAATCAAACCGTCAGATTTTTTGGAATTTTCTACTTTCTTGATCTCTTTTTTCGACGATACAAGTTTTTCTTCGCTATTTAATTTCCTTTTATAAATATTGTTAGTATTTTCTTCTAATATTGGATTCGTTCGTTTGTTTCTCGATTTTGATTCATTATCCTCATTTGCCTTATTAAATTCACTGATATTTAAAAACGATTTAAATTTTTCACCTTTAACCAATAGCGTGTCGGGTGCCGCTACACCTTGATCATTTGATAAATTATACACATCACCTTGCAAATTTTTACTACTATTTCCATGATGAAATTCTTTAAAATTTCTTTCATCTTCTGCAAAAGTTGGATCAACTTTGCTTCTTAGTTGAGGAGGCATTGGCAGTACCACCCCTGAAAAATATGTATAATATACCTATATTATTAATTGTCAATAAAAATTCAGTAAAAATATAATATAGCGAGTTTAAACTATATGTTATAGTAAAATGTTAATAAAAACAGTTCATTAAAAAACAAAACTGATATCCTTCCAACTGTATAACAAAAAAGAGGTCGTATGTTAACACTGTCTTAAAATATATAACTTAAATAATTAACAGAAAAATTAGGTAAAGGTTGCATAACTTTACCAGCTTTGTCCACAACAAATTTTTATGGGGGATTTCAAAATTTTATTTGATATTTTAACTTAAAATCGATCAAATTAATTATGATATACAAGTCGAAAATCGATTTCAGTTAACGAATTGAGTAAATATAATTACGAATCGGGTAGTAGGATTCGTAGAAATCTTGTTTCAATTAAATTTCGTTCTTTATTGTAAAATTTGTGTAATGTGAGACTAAAACTTATGTAATGAAACTGAACTACTACCCCAATTCAGTAAGAATAAAATATTTAAGCTTATTATATCCTCATTCACTAATCGTATACTTTGTCGCGTATTAATTATGTAGAATGACAATCTTTTACCTGTTTTCAAACATTAATTATTCGATGTATTTTAACAATTTATAGGATAGTCAGATGGGAAGAGGAATAGAAATAAAACTAAATAACTTATTAACGAAAGTAGATTCAAATTAAAATATATGATAAAAATTTAAACATAGAATTCAGTTGTATAATTTTACTTATTGAAACACGCCGTAGTTTGTTCATTTTTAATTATTTAAAATTTTTCAAATTAAGGAATAGGGCATATTATTTTGGTTTTTTTATTTTTAAATACTTCAAAAGTCGATATTTAGAGAAAAATATAATAAGAGCCTTCTTATTTTTGTTTTTTTTTTTTTTTTTTACATAAGTAAAAAAGAATATAAGTTAATTATTTTTTTGAAAAAAATTCAAAATGTGTTTATTTGGCTTTCATATTATAATTAAAAATTAATTACATGCGATTTTAATATTATTTTAATAAAGAAGTAGAAAGTTAAAATCCTCTTTTTTCTCAATATCGGTATTCTGCACAAAAATAACATAGTATCTGTAAGAAATTTACCTGATATTCCAAATAAGCGATTTCTGTAACAGACATATATTAAACATTCCTAAATTTCCAAAACTTCTATTTTTATTTATTTATTTATATATATATATATATATATTTTTGGATTGTTTATTATTTTTTATTATGTTTTAAGATTATAGATAATTTTTGGGGTTAATTCAACTTATTTGAACGTGTTATCTACATTTTTCTTATATATTTATATGATTCATGAAAGATGTAACGTGAACTACCATTTTAATGGTACTACTGGCAACAATTCATTTTCATTATTCCACTGGTAATATGGTTTGCTGGCATTTCTCCCGCCACCACCCCATTCGGTCGCCCTAGAGCATAAGACCGAATGTCTGTGCCACG
>JAAAKQ030197975.1:0-11908 GCA_010016005.3 Zanna intricata
TAAAAAAATTTTCTTTAGTCACTTTGAAATTAACTAGTCAAGGTACTCCTTCATTTCTATACTTACATTTGCACTATAGCAATTTATTTTTTATTTTAATCTATATAGATCAAATTATGTTAATTTTCTACATCAAATCAAATTAAAAATCATATTTACATTTCATTTGTATGTGTTTCATTCTATTACATTTAATTTAACTCATTTATTAGCTTTGGTTAAATCTTAGAAAACTTTTTCAAGATGCATTCCCTCTTTTGAAAGAGTACCATAACCATAGGGAAGCAAATCTTTTGACTAGTACAGCGACAAATAGTAAAAATCTTTTACAATTGTAAAAAAAACCAGCTCACGCTTTTTTCAATTTTTTCAAAGGAAGCCATCATCATCTTCGGCTTTTGACATAATTCATGTAAAAATATTAGGAATAAAACACTCCTAATACTCTACATGAATATATCCTACATGAATAGTATGTTGTGAAAAAATTTAAGATTGGAAAATAGTATAAACAATTCTTTTCTCAATTTTGAAGTATGTAATCAATAATTTTTCTCGTGAGAGCACATTCATATAATGGTGGTATGACGAATCTTTATAAAAATTACGTATTTCCCGGATGTTAAATAAAAAATTAAGTAATTAAGATAAAACCGACCACCTTGTTTTAAACAGGCTAGTGAACAATATATTATGTGCATTGAATAAAGAACCACGTTAAGTCGTTTTTGGAAAACTTTCTAAAATAAAAATATTAAAAAAAAAGAATTAACATTCTAAACTTAAATAGCTATTTAAATTTAAAAAAATCATCATCAGTAGATAACGAGAAATTAAAATGAAACAGAAGCAAAAAGAATTTAATAAATCTTCTTTTTTTTGTTTTAGTATTTTAATTTATAAGTTTCAAAAAAATCATGATTATTAACAACTAAAATTTTTATCTAGTTTTAGAACTTAAATACATTTTTTTCTAAACAGTTTTTCAGTTTTATAATTATGAATTTCATAAAACGTCACCATGGAGTAAGGCTATTCTAAATCCGAATTAAATAATCGTATCTTACAGGCATCTGGAATATTTAAATTAGTGAACTTGTTTTATCTCCATTTATTGGAGGTAAAATTATTTTACCTCAGAAAAAAAATTTTACGACATAATTAATTTTACATTAAACATCATTCAAAGAATACTAATTTAGAAAAGAAAAAGTTGAGAACTTAGGACATAAGTATTAAGAAAGAGAAAAGTTATGCAAGAAAATCATCAGTAATTCTACAAAAAGTAACGTTTTATTCATAACATACGCTATTATCCGTCACCGAGTTGTATTTATAAATGTTCCCCGTTCAATTTACTATTTTACTTGAACAAAAGTTTTACTTTTATACAACGGAGTGGGGTCCTTAGCTCAGGGGGTCTTTGTTCTTCTACCAGCTGGTTGTACGTAGCCTGCTAACTGGCAATACTGGATAGCTGGCTCGTTCTCTTGTCTTGTCTCACAGTATGAGACTGTGTAGGCAGCCCATGGCTGTCCTTTGCAACCGACCGGTTCACCTTGTCAACCGAACACCGAGTTGTTAATTACGCTATGCAGCGACACAACGCCCCGCCTAAACGTTAATATTCCCCTGCTTAACTATTTTAATCAGATTACAATACATACATAATATAACTTAATAACAAATGAATACATACCATAACAATGTAGACACATTCACACTTAACATGCATCCAGAACGAGTTGAAATATTAAATATTGTATTTTGCAATTAGTAATACATTTGCTAGACCGGAATATTTATTTTATATCGAGTAAAATATTGTAAGGAATATTAACAGAAAATAAATAGTAATTAATTAATAAACATTTACCATAAAATCTATCTACACGGTATTTAAATTATGCATATTAGACGTGGAATGTATTTTGCTACATATAAAAGTTATAATGAAATTTTACTATACCTGTTAACGTGAAATCAATAACCGTGTTAAAGAATAATACGAAAAAATACTAGTTACATAAAATAAATTACTGAATTAGAAGAATCTAAAAGCGATTCACTGCAATGGCGGAGTTTCTGCTAAAATTTAATATACAAGTTAATAGATTTTGAAAGTTTGCTAAACATCTGTTTTAATTACACTATGTTAGACAAGGATATACTATTTTAATTTAATTCCATTTGTCTGAAATTTCACGCTTTTAGTAATGATATTTTATCTCTATCTGATAAGATCCACGCGCCACTAAAAATAAATACGAATTACAAACAAAAGTCAATGATCTTTTTTCAGATAAATATTTTTCCATCGCTTCTTAGATTTCAATTTATTTATATTTACTTAGTGTCAGATTCAGTTAATTGAAATTCTATTACATTTAAAATTCACGAACGCTTCTTATACAAAGCATATAATATTGGAGTCTGAGTAATTAAAATGCGATATTATATCTAATAAATTATTTTTCTTTATAACAACCATCCTCTTAGAAATTTCAGTTTTTTTTTTTTTTTTTGTTTTATGTAGGAGGAGGAAAAGCTCTACCAGCCGAAATCTGCCCGTGCAGATAACAGTGTGGGGCTTTCACTCACTAAAATACCTCCCCCTTCATACCAGAGGTGGCCGGAAAAGAAATTTAACTTAAAAAGAAACAGTCTTACTGTCTGGAGATTAAAATCTGCAGTAGTCTGTATATTATAAGATTATATCATTAAAGTTTTGGTTTGGTTAATGATCTAGTAACTTAAATATTAAGTGTCCACCTGGCTAGTCTTGCGGTTAACTTGTCGTAAATCAATTGTTTAACAGCTAATTTTCGAAATCGAAGGTATTCAGCTAATAAAATTTAATTGCTGTTATACGGATTTAAATACAAGACAATGGATACTGAAGTACTTCCATGGCTGCGGTTCAGTTAACTATACATCTCAGAAACGGTTGATTGTACAAGACTACACCTAATTTACATTAATACACTTTATCCTCTGAAGTAATACCTTACGGTGGTTTAGGAGGCAAACAGAAAAAGATGTCAGTTTAAGAGATTTCAACGTACACATTGCGAAAAAAATAGTTAAATGATATGTTATTATCAAATATATACATTTTGTAAACAGTAATTATTTAATTTACTAATTAGTATTATTTTGCTACAAATTTAATTTTGTTTGTTTGTTTTATTTTATATATATATATAAAATAAAAATATTTATCTGTAGCATTGTATTTAGACTATACGGATCTACAGATGTGGATCAATAGATGACTGTTCAACAATTGAAATCTGCATGTGATTTTTAGATTTTTAATTTGTTTTTATAAATTATTTTTGTTCTTTTCTATTTAAGATTTTGTTTAAATAAAAGTTTAAAGATACATCATCTTCTTAATGCAACCTTCTATATTCATTTGTAAATAAATACTTAAGCTTAGCCGATGTCTGTTTGCTAAAAAATATAATTATATAATAAATAAAATTTTAAAGACGGCAGATTTGGGTAAATAATTTTTTTTTTATTGAAAAAATATTATTTATTCTTCTATTATAAAAAAATTAAAGGAAAATATATTTAGCTTTTTATTTCATTATTCATTTTAAATTTTTTTTTCGATTTTTAGAGCAAGATATTAACTTGAATATAAAAAAGCAACATTGCAAATACTAAGATACATTTATACCAAGTCCAAATAAATCTCCGAGACATCATTATTTGCAGACGATTAAAACGTAATTTTTCACATCATTTAAAGTAAACTTAGAACTAATGTATAAGAAAATGTTACTTGCGCTTCCAATATAAACAGATAAGATGAAAAATATCTCTTATTTTTCGTTACACACAATTTCGCCCATCATGGCAGTGTTTACTTCATACCTCAGCATGTGAGAGCATTATTTAATCTACACAAAAATTAAATACTTCTGTATGAGAGAAATACTATCTCATTCATTACTGTTAATTAATTAACATTAATTAGATAATTAATTATTTTTCCTTGAGAATTAAATTCAATTTAAATTCTAAACATTTTCGTAATAAAATACTTTTAAGAGTTTGAAAAAAATCATATCATCTTTCCGACCCAGTCTTGGTGTTTTGTTTTTAATTGAATCTGATCTTCTCAAATTTGTCTTTAGTTTTAATAAACTTTATTCTTAAATTTTCTCAAAATTAAATTCTCTATAAAATTAATTATATATTTTTATTGCTTATTGATAAATTAACAAAGTTATTTTATTTCAAACCTAAAAAATTGTATTTTCCGACAAAACCCTTTTCGTATTTAATCACGTGTTTCTTAAAATCTACGTGAGATAGAGGTCTGGAACCTCTTTAATTTAATTCATTAGATTCAAAAACATAAGTACCAAATTTACTCAACGATTTTTGTCTCAGAATTATAATACGGTCTAATTTTATAGAGAGAGCAAAACGTGGAGCTAAATGATTCGTGAGCCTAAACTCGCTAACTAACCGTTTTTTGACCTATATTAATATGAATGTTTTTTCTTATTTTTGGCTAAAGAATCATCTCCCAAGAGAGTTCCGTGCAATTTGGAATCGCTCTATATATAAAAAAATTATTATTTACTTTTTGAAAATAGTTGTCTGATGTACAACAATTTTTCATCTACAAGTATAATAATATTCCCGGATAAAAATATTTTTTCACAAGATGTAGCAGCTTAACATTAATAGAATAGAAATTAAGTTTAAATTCCGCCTATTCAGAAAGACAAAAACGTAAAATCTGTTTTGTATTGTAAATCAGTCTGGTAAGGTGATATTGTAGGCATTGCCTACACAGAAAAAACCAAACCCAGACTGGGTAACTTTAGACATACGGTTAAGATATTGAGTTAGATTATATTTCTCCATAACACTACACTCTTATTTATTCTTGTTATTAATATGCACTTTCTGAATTAGTGCCTTACTTGGCAACCAAAAATTAAAGATTGACCCAATAAAAAACAGATTATTGATTTTTGTCATTGTTTTCAAGTCATTTATTATTTAGAAACAATAATGATACGTAGATTTCATTAACTGATAAAAAACATATTGTCATTAATAAATCTGTTAATAAATTCAACAACACGGTGTAATAAAAAGAGGAAAAAATTCAGATAAGAATCTAGTGTAATAAACTCCTTTTATAATTTTAAATAAAGTAAACATATACTAAATTCTAATTACATTACAATTGAAGAAGTTTTAAAGTTAATTTTTAAAACGCAATTAAATATACCGGCCTCCGTGGCGTGAGTGGTAGCGTCTCTGCCTTTCATTCGGTGGTCCCGGATTCGAATCCCGGTCAGGGGTCAGGAATGGCATTTTTCACACACGCTACAATTCATTCATCTCATCCTCTGAAGATATACCTTAACGGTTGGTCCGGAGGTTTAGAAAAGAAAAAAAAATAAAAATATATATATATATATATATGTCATATTAATTATTATTTTTCTAATTTTAATAATATAATGTATATCTTTCCAGTAATATTGCATAGATAAAGATTATAATTATAATTATAATTTTTGATTTTATAAAAACATTTCCAAAAAAGAGAAAAATTGTTAACTATGAGTGCATTTAATTTTGAAAAAATCCCCTCCACGTTTGCAATCGGTCAATGTAGCCCTCTCTTCTCAAATTCGTGATTAAGTTTACTAACACATAGGAAGAAAATAAAGTTACTTTGGAAATCGATGATTAATGAAAAAACGATTTTCGAATTATAGGACAATTAGAAGTAGAAAAAAATATTGGGAAAATAATTATCAGGGAAAAAGGGATTAGAAAATTAATAATATTGGAAATTTGGATTTAGTTTTTTGACTCCGTATTGTTATTTTTTTTTGTAGAAGACATTTCTTTTTATAGGTTTCATTGTTATAAGTAAGCTTGAAAAGCAACGAGTTGGAGGTAGTTTGTATATACAATAAATAGTTTTTCAAAACCTAAACTATTTAAAATCTAGATATATCGAATTATAGATCAATAACATTTTATTTAAAAAAATATTTTTATCTTCTATTGAGAAAAAAAAATCTACACTATTGTTATAACAAAAAAAATGTACAGCTAATTAATATCAAAAGTTGCTTGAAATCTTGGTTGGTTAACCAACCAAAACCCAAACCAAATTTTTAACCAAACCCCCCCCAAAAAAAAAAAAAAAAATATATATTTGTTAATAGTATTACTTGAAAAGTGATGAAAAATTAATAAACTACTGTGATATCATGGAAAGATAGAACAATTGAGTTGTCGATGAGGAAAGTATACATTATACCAGGATTTAATCACAAGTGAAGCAGCTGTGAAAAATTACTTGGTTATGAGTTAATACCTTATTGCTTGTTGTCCTCTTCTAATGAGAGACGGCATCTAAAAAATGGTTTAATTACCTTGAAGGTGTAGGATGTGTATGGACGTTCACTGCTTTTGTAATTAGTTTTCTTAGCAATAAAAATCTCTCTATCAAAGGAAAATGTGATGTGGGCGAATTGGGATAATAATTTACAGATATTTTGCATTAGAAAAAAGTATATCTTAAAATAGTATTTTATTTATTAAACAAATTATTCACTATTGCCAGACATAAGATTTCATAATGAGTAGAATGGTGTCACGTATTCTCTAAAAGAGGGTGATTTTGATATTAATAAATTTATACATTCTCTTGAAAACTGCATTCAACCGTTTGCTTTAGAATTTAAGTTCAGTATGTTCGGTAATAAATTCAGTATGTTTGGTAAGTTCAGTATGTTTGTTGATATCCATTAAGCTCAATCTTAGTTAGAAAATCAGAGTTACATATGTATTTTAAGTTTACAAATATTTTTAGAATTTTATTATAATTACTCTTGATATTGATTAAAAATTTAATGTTAGAGAATCAGCAACAGCATCTTATTTAGAATACCCTCAGAATCCCGTTTTGGGAAATTTTAATATCTTCGGCGTTGTTATTAAAAAAAACAAGCTTAAAAATTGATATAAAATTTATGTTTAAGTTCTACCGAGCGCGGTTGAAATCTTAGCTAGATTATTATCACTGAAATTAATTTTTTGTTAATTAAACAATTCTTATGATAACAGATTTTATGAATCAGCCGTAAAGATTTCTTTAATTGGCTACAAGTTCTTTTAGGTCTAGTTCCATCATAAGGGATTTCTTTTATTACAGAATAGAGATTATAGACTAACAGAATGAGTTTTAGAAAACACTCAAAATTGAATTCAACAAAAATCTTCTTAATATAAAACCATATATTAGTCATTAATAGCTGATCCCTTGTCCTCCAGGATACGGGATCAACTATTAAAGGCTTACATGAGTCGTACAAAAGTACAATCTATGCTGGTATATTCATGGGTTTAATGAATTTAGCTTCACTAACTTTTATTTTATTTTATCCTGTGAATATTCGAGCTGAGCATGCATTTTCAACATCTTCTCTTCAATTGACGTATACATGAGGAAAATTCTCCCACTTAATTATCATCTTAAGGTAAATGTTAGCAAGGTTAACATTTAAAATGTCAAAATGTTTAAATGTTTAACATTTTTAATGTTAAAGGTAAATGTAAACTTAAGGTTAAGGTTTCCAATGAATATATCTGCCATAGCTTTGTAAACTTCATTGATCTGTGAATTCAAGTGTTGTAATTATTCACACAGAAAAAATTTGATTGTATAATATGAATGAGATGGATGTTCTTTCGTAATTGCAAAGGGAATTAACTGGTTGAGTCTGCTTCACCAAACATGCGAAATTATTGTGAGCTGTATGGTGTTTAATTTTACAACGTCGAATGTTATGTCATCCATTATTTGCATTTCAATTTTTATCGGATGTTTTAATAATGCATCAATAATTTCGGACACCGAGGCGTTTATTTTTTATCAGTAATCGCAATACTTCAGTTCCTTTCTAATATGTTAATAAATTAGGATTCCACAGGCAATGAACGAGGGCCGATATAGCTGCAAATAAAACCTTTTTCATCACTGATCTACAAGAAGTATTGGAAGATTTCTTTTTAGAACTATGTAGAACATATGGTTAAGTTAGTTAAATAGACTTACCGTTGAATATCTTACTCATCGATGTTAAAATGTTGTATTGACCTAAAAACATTGATGTTTGACAATTATTAGAAGTCATCCTTTGATTTACAAACGAGATTAACAGGTAAATTTTTCATGTCTTCTAATAATCTTCAATATTTCTATTATAACTGCTGTGTAATGTTTTATTAGTCTTATTTACTAAGTATATATTCAAAATTTAAAACCAGAACCCAGAATTTTGGTATTCCAGAAAATGACTTTGTAAGTAATATATACTTTTTATTTCTAAAAACAGTTAGATATCTAAATTTTATTCATAGGATAAATTTGACAGATTTTTTTTTTATTTTTCCTTTTCAGATGCAAATACTTTACAATCCTCTCCAAATTCTATTAATTTTGTTAAAATAAGTCCATTTTTCTTTATAGTTAATGATTTATTGTACACTCACCCGATACTTAATAACAATCTATATGTGTGCTGCATGCATATTATAGCTATGAATGTACTAACACACAAGCACGCGCACACACACACACACACACACACACACACACACACACACACACACACACACACACATACACAAACAAACACACACACACATATATATATATATATATATATATTTGGAAATCCAAATTATTTCAAATTTATTTTGAAGTATAAGCCAACAACTACTCTACTAAGCTCCACAAAGAGGAATTAAAAAATTAAAATTAAAAGGTGAGGGTTGAGAAAATCATTTTAAAAGGTATTTAATAATTTTTTTTTCTCTAAACAAAATAGAATATTCTTAACAGAAGATGTGAATTTGTAAAAATTAAAAATAACTGATTCTGTTACTGTACATTACCCCTTTAAAAAATTATGTCTACGCTTACTATATGCTTCAAAATTAATCTGAATACTACTTATTGTTGCTATAAAATTGTAGTTACTTGGTGATAATAGATTATAGGTGGTTTAACTGTTTTTTGTGTAATTCTGTTTGTGTTTAATTATTTTTGTGAATCAAGTCATATAGTATTTTTGTGTTTGTTGTACTCTAAACTGTATCTAAATTTTTCCAATTGAAAAATTGTGTTTTAAAAACCTTTAGAAAAGCGAGATTACCTTCTGAACTTCTCATTTTGAGAAAGGACCTTTCTCTACACTCATTAAAAATATGCAGATATGATTTTTTTGTACTGTTTTTGGATAGAAGTGCTCCAATTTCAGCCGAAGAATAACAACCTAGGTATCCAGGATGAGTTGTTCCAAACCTTAAAATATTTCGTTCAACTTTTAGTAATCTTTATGAGAATAGTACATTTTCGAACGCTCATGTTTCATCTGAACGTCAACCGGTACATCGACATGAAAGGGAAAACATTCTTCAGGAGGTACAGCTCAGTCCTATAACGAGCTCGCGAAGAATTTCTACACAACTCATCATTCCACAAGTACGGTATGGAGTACATTACGTGCTTACGGGCTGTGTCCTTTTTATATTCAGAAAGTTTTTTTCCTTCAGCTTGGTGGCTATGCCAGTCGAGTGCAGTTTTTTAAATGGATTAACAGTAGCACTTAGTTTTGTTTTATTATTTCAAATGAAGCTACTCGTATGTTTACTCGTAATGGCGTAAACAACAAACGGAATTCACATCGATAGTCTCATGAACACCCACATGCTGTAGTTGAATCAAATTTTCAGAAACGATTTTCAGTGAAAGTTTGTTATGGTATAATATGTTCTTTCAAACTAGAACATGTCACGGGGAGAAACCACCTGGAATTTTTAAATAATTAATTTCTTACAGTGGTTGAAAAATTTTCATTGGCAAAATGAACAGAAATGTACAATTAACTTGATGGAGCACCAACGAATTCCACAAATGAAATAAAACAATCCTTAGGTGAAAGATTAACTGGTAAAAAGATTGGATGTAGAGGGACCCACGTGATGAAATGATTGCTCACATTTTCATTTCTGCTGGTCTCATCAAAATACGCAAAGATATCATTAAACTGGCGACAGAAAATGTAAGGAAACGAGTTGAAAAGTGTATCCGAAGTCAATTGTGGAATTTTCGAACACGTATTGTAAATTAATATAGTATAACCAACATGAGTATTTTTTTTTTAATTAAGTTTTGTTAAATTGTTAGATTTGTTAACAGTTCAACATGTTATGTTTTGTTTTGTTCAATTCGTTCTTTTAACAATAAGAGCTGATTTTTTTTTAATATTTCATAGACTTCATTACATAAATTTTTCAGAATTAAGTTTCCCATAAGTTTCAGAATAAAACTTACACATTTATTTGTAATGTAACAAAGTTAATGCACTTCAAACAAAAAAAAAACCATCTGTTACGTTTTCCATGTATAACATAAAACGTTGTATATCATAAAAACGAAGGAAGATACAGTTCTAGAACGTATTTTATTCGATTTTTTTTTTCAGATAAAAAAACAATAAAAAAACATTAGGTTTACCCCTTACATATCGCTTCATAAAGTTTAGTATGATCTTACTGCCTTGCGTATTTTGCCTCTTCTTTACGTATTTTACGAAACATTTTGTAAATACACTAAACAATTGCTTTCATAAGTGAACAATACAAATATTGCACTTTGATGAAGGTAAAAATTGAGTGATAATTAAAACAATTCAAATCATCAAATGAGTTGCAACCAAACAAAACTATTTACTTCGGTTAAAAATATATTAGTATCATATTATTGAAAAGTCAGTTAAAGGAACAAATATTTAATAAACTTTAATTATTTTATTCACATTTCCTTATATGAATGTAGGAAGTAGCTTATATCTATAAACAAATCAGTGACATATATCCCAATTTTACTGTCTCTCTTTTTCCTCAGTTTCTTTCTAATGATTATTACCGTTTTTACATTTGGATTGAATTAATGTGTTTAAAATTAGGAAGATTATTTGTATAAAAATTTTCCATATAAACCACCTTAATTATGAAAAATATTCGATTTTTATGAACTTTCTTGTTTTTCAGTTACTCTATTTCATATTTTATTCGGATATGAAAAAAATGAGGATAAACCTAGTTTTATAATTTGAAACATTTTGCGTAAGAAATCATTTTAATTAAAATTATTTTTTTTTCCTCATTATATACTCATTTTCCAATTACCTCTTTATTTTAGAATATTTTTATTAGATTGGTTTTATTCAACCTAAGTATATATATATTTATACAGAAATAATTTAACCTTTAGAGAACCGAAATTTAGCTAATTTAGAAATATTTATATTTTGTAATTCTATATCTATTTAAATAGGAAACAGTTTTAAAAACTTCAAATTTTTAGGGCATTAGTACGTAGATGTATTTATAGGACTGATAAGATTTAAACCATTAAAAAAATAAAAAAACATCCTTCAAAAATTCTAAGTAAATTTATCAAATATAAACCCTAATTAGATAAATAATAAAAAAGTGATTTAAATTTCCATCTTAAAATAAAAACAACTAAAAAATGTTAGAAAATAAGTTCAAACTTGGTGGATAAGATATATATTTCATAAAACAAAAGATCAGCTGATGTAAATTGTTCCAGTGTTATGTTGTTTAATAAATTTCATTTATAGGAAATATCTTTGTAAAATGAAATTGTAGCGTGGATTAGATTTTTTTTCCTTACGGTTTAACCGTAAAGAGAAATATTTCATTCTATGTACCATCACCGTGAAATAGTTTAACTTTTATTTAAAAAAAAAAAAAAAAAAAAAAAAAAAAAAAAAAAAAAAAAAAAAAAAAAAAAAAAAAAAAAAATAAAAAAATAAAA
>JAAAKQ030197986.1:0-11907 GCA_010016005.3 Zanna intricata
TTATTACGTAGCCCAATGCATAATAAAAGAGGTAGTTTTAACTGTGTTACAGATACCCTGTAGATCAGTGTTATTGATATCTACCTTTGTTAGACACTATTAATTATTAAAAAAATATTTCTTTTCACGTAGGTCTGTTGCAGCAAATGAAGATAATCAAAGATATGCAGTCAACACTTCAAAACGGTAACATGAGAAACTGGAGTCAATCGAGTGACCGGTTTAGTATAAGTAATAACAAAGACATATGAAAGTATGTTAATAATTTGTGAGTGTGAAAAATATACTTATCTTGTAAAAACTATTTTAATTTTTTACAAATTTATTTGTAGATTTTTAACTTTTTTTTCTAGGAAGCAAGGGTAGTTCAAAAGACGGATACAAATACAATGTAGTAGTATAGTTTATGTGTGTGGCAGTTTTCCAGCTTTGTACTTTAAGGAAGATTTGTGATAATTGAAAAAAAAATGTAAATCACAAATTGATTATATATTTTGTTATTTATTATATCATGTATTTATAACTATCAGTATATGTATCTCAATTGCTAATCATGGGATACACATATTGTCACACATTTCTTTTTGCAGAGCTAGCATACCAGATTATCTTTAACATTGCACTCTTACTATATATTTATTATAAAATGATATAACTATATAATCTGTTAACAATTTTCATATTATTTATACCAATAGATCTTTCAGCTTTCTTAATATTAACAATTTTTATAAAACAACAACCAACTGCTACCTTTGCAATTCCTCAATTCTAAAAAATGAATTAGGTTATAAAATGTATTTTAGTTACTTATGCATATCATTATCAAAGTAATAGTAGCGTATAACTCCCATATATTTTCATTACTAGTCATTACTTTAAGTCCATTAACTTTGTTATACAATTAAAACTGAAATAACTTTTTTAAGATTATTAGTTGTTTGACTATAGTTTCTATTAATTTAATATTTTTTGTTAATTATTCTGTTGTATATACTTATATTCATTTTATTTATACTTTTAAGTCGCTCTAAACATTTGTGCATATGAATAACTGTATATGTAAATTAAAAATATAATTTATTCAGATCAGTACAAAATGGTACTACATAATATAGATTACATTAGAAATGGATAAGTACGGTACTCAATGCATAAAAAGAAGGCATTGCCTGTATTTGTTTGGACAGACCAAGAGAAATCATGATATGTATAACCTTGATTGTAAGGGTCCACAAAGTTTACAAATAATTATAGAATAAAAAAACAATTGATAAAAGCCATTAAAATCCATGCAAATACTTATAAATAAGAAATAAATAAAATAAAGGCAAAGAAAATAAGTGAAGATAAATAAAAATAAATGAAAATACTAAAACATAGGAGTATTATAGAAAATCAAATAAATGTTTTTATTTAGTACGTATAATTTGTATATATTAAAAAATTATATATAAAATTCAAGTTTGTTTTAATTAGTATTATTTAAATGCCAAATGATGTAGTAATATCGGTTTTGTAATAAAAAAAAAGCTTTTAATTTTTTTAAAAATAAATTTGATTTTAAAAATAAACTGGATGCTCTCCCTAACATTAAAAATAACAATAAAAATGTCTTTACAGAAATATTATTAATTATAATATTGATTTAAAAGATTTTTCTCATTCAAATGAACAGAACATTAATATATCGACATCAAGAGTAAGAATTAATTTCTCAAACAAGATACACAACTGACTTGTTAATTAAATAATATTAAAAATTAAAAATCCACCTTACCAGCACATTGAGATTAACCCAAGATCTTCTGCTTACTTGAAAGCTATCATCAGGTGTTAAAAAAATATACATTATATAATCAATACAATATAGAGTGTACTGTTAGGACCAGACATTTATGACTATTTATATAATTTAATTTATATTTTTATTTTTTGACTTCATTGTAATATTTTAAATTTCTGATGATGGCTTTTAAATAAGCCAAAAGATCTAGAGTTTATCTCAATGTACTGGTAAGGTGGATTTTTAATTGTTAATATTTAATATCCACAGCAATCTGGTGTAGCTTATAGAATTTATTTATTTATTAAACTACAATTAATTACATTAAATTATTTGTGAAACGATTACAATTATAAAAAAAAAATTTACCATAGGTTAAGTACATCAGAACATTTAAGAAATCCTTCTCACGCTACATCATAAAAACTGAATAGGATACAAGAATGACATAGAAGTACATTTACTTCTATTTCATTACGGCGTTCATACATTATTAAACAGAAAATATAAAATCATGTTTTTCAAATCAAATTATTACAAATAACTATAGTAAACATTCTGTTTAATATAAGAAATAACAAAATGATGATTACATATGATAAAATTTACTTCTGTACTTAAAACTGTAAATAAAGAATCCATAAGACATTTTATGGAAATGTAAAATAAGGATTTTTTTTTAAATTAAAATAAGAAACTTACATAAGATCTTATGAGTAAAAAGGTGATTTTAATGAGTTATAAAAAAGATGTAACTTTTCTTTCACATGACCTTTCAGAGCTAATTAGTAGCTAATTCTAAATGGTTTTGTATAAAAACATTTACATTTTTTTGAAAGGGAATTGTTGTATAATATTAAAACGTTAATGTATTTCATCATATTCTTCAATAAGTAATAAAGTGTATCAAGATATTTAATATAAAAATCAAAACCTTAATTTTGTAAATGTTCAAACTGTTATAAAGATTTTTGTTTTTAGTGTCACTTAGTAGACTTTTATAACATAGATTTTCATGATAATTATACAAAGCAAAATTATATTCTGCAAGAAAGTAGAAGTACATAATTGCAATATTCTGTAAAAGTACATAAATGTAAATAAATAAAGGGCAATTTCACATTTATTTATTTCAATATCAAGGTAAAGGTTACTGAATAATGCATGATATTCTATAACATTGTTAAACTTTTACTTGTGATGATATAAATCATATATTCACAAGTATTTTTTTAAAATCAAGAATAACATTTTTATTTAAATTGTATCTGCTTATTATTTTTAGTCTTATTTTTGTCTTTGAAAAATAGTAAATTATCCGATCTGAAGCCATCTCTCAGTGGGTTAACTGTCCTTTTCCTCTACCTTCCCTTTTCATTATCCTTTATATCTTCTTCTTTGGATGAATACCACAGCTTCTGCCTTATCTCTTCCTTGGACAAATACCATAGAAATTGTCAGCTAAAGCCTTGATAGCACTTTCTAGTATCTGATAGAGCCAACTCCTTTATCAGGGCTCACTTGGAAGGCGACTATAAAACTGTCACCGAACTCTAGTTTCTTATCCAAGAGTTGCACAAAAATCCAGACCGTAGCTAGGATGCATACTGTAAAACCTGGCCTCCCATAATCAAAATCATTGGATTCGTTATTTCTCATTTTTTCTTAATCAGTCAATCCTTACTGTATCCCTCTTAATAATTTCATCACAACTACCTGAGTAAATTGACTGTTCTTTTTAATTATAAACGAGTTATCACATCCATGCAAATCTGTTAGAATAAATTAAACCTAGAAACTGTTATACATTTTAACCAATAAGTAAAATAACCTCTTTGGTTTTAATTTTCACATTTTTATTGTATATGTCACATTTCCTGAGTAAAAAAAAATTAAATTAGCCTCCTTCCAGCTGTTTGGGATTCTGCTATAGAAGCACTTTTGAAATTTTAAAATTCTTTCTTTAAATTTCAATAAGGAATATTAAAACCAATGCATTTCTTACTTTTACATCTTTAGATTCTGTAAGATCATAAGTACAACAGCAAGGATGGAGTTAAACTTAGTGTTGTTGAATTTTATTGATATAAATATATAATGAAGCTACACTATTTAGAACAAGTTTGTTTTGCCTACAAATATAATGTGTTCAGATTATTAACATATATTATTCTTACTGTAATAATCATTTATCCAGTATTGTAAAAAAAGTACAATATTCATAAACTAACGTATAGTATTTTCTGCAAAATGATCAGCTTCAAAATAACTGATTTTTAGGGAGACCCATCAGTGGTCATTTTCAGATTTCTCTGAATAAATTAAAAATAATTTTTCAGAAGCCTAAAATTATACACTATCCTTTTTATAAGAAATATTAAAATATTTATTTCACAGAAAATAATAGTTATTTTTTAAAAATATTGTCCCCTAACTAGATAAATATTAGTTACCATTTTTTGGTTAAAAAAAAAAAAATACTACATTATACAAAAGAAAAACAAATGTATCAAGCTGATACAGATGTAAAGTATCTTAATTATGACTAAAGTATTTTTTTAATTACTTAAAACTGTTATCTAATACTTTATAATTTAATAAAATTACGTACTGAAATGAATCATACAACATGAATTTTGATAGAAATAATTTTTTTTTGTTAATTAGCTAAAATTACATGTTATAATATTGTGCAATTTAAAAACCATGTAGTCAACATCATGCAAAGACTAAATACTAGAAATTTACTATCTTATTTTACTCAATATCCTGTGGTCAAATAAGTTTTCAAATTATAATACGAGTAACGGAGAAAGAGTTCAAGTTTTCTTAAAAAAAAAAAAAACCAGCAAAAAGTGTGATAATATTATTTGGATCCATTAAAACTGAATTTTTATAAATGATAACACAAACTTGTTAATCTTGCCAGTAATTGTGAATAAAAAGTAATTTACTTACTTGTATATACATGTAAAAATAAAAGTTTTAGTTATTTTTTATCCTGTTGAAGTTGAAAAATCTAATGCAGTGTGTGTAATATATTATTTGGAATTTTCATGTAAATATTCATAAAAATGATTTATGCAACTAGTTATTTGTTGGTTAGTATTTAGTATAGCCAGCCTCCATGGCACGAGTGGTAACGTTTCGGCCTTTCATCCGGAGGTTCGGGTTCGAATCCCAGTAAAGAATGGCATTTTCACACACACTACAAATCATTTATCTCATCTTCTGAAGATATACCTAGCGATGGTTCCAGAGGTTATCCAAAAAAAAGGATTTATTAAAAATTTTTTGGATAGAAGTATTCTTTTTTTAATGTATGTCATGTTTAGTTATTAGGCTGCAAGAGAAATAATAAACAAAAATAGAACTTTTGGACAAAAAATATGACATCAGTTTCAAGCTTTAAATAAAAACATACTACAATATTTTTTAAATTCATTGACTGAAAAATGCATTTTATTTAAATAACTCTGTAAAGACCATTTCATGAATAGAATTTAAATAATTTAATAAAAAAATTCTCCAGCCCCTAAAGGATTAGACTGTGTAGCTTGCATTGGTACCCATTGTGCTTCTGTATTCATGCTTTCCTTTAGACCTAAATCAAGTAATTTAATATGACAATCTTGTAATTGTTATTCTATTGAGGTGGTTTAATCATTTCACAATTAAAAGAATACAAATAAACTAACTCACTTCAAAACAATGTATCTAACACTTCTCTGAGCATACATTATCCTATAGTATACAACAGCGTGACCGGCCATTATAGTTTTGTAAAACTTAAATCAAATTTCTTTCCTCATCTCGTTTCCCAGAGTTCTATATATTATGATCCATACATGGATTTAAACTTCCTCTAATTTGTGTTCTACACTATTGTTACTCTTGCAAGTCACAAATCATCCTAAAAGCCAAACATTTTTAACTTTTAACCCTGTATTTTATCATTTACCATAATATTTGAAATGATCATATCTACATATGGAAATTTTGATTTTTGTCTTGATCAGTGATATTTTAAGCCATACAACAATTAATTATAAAAAATATATATGACAGTCTGCAATGAATTCATTGTATGCTCAACTGCCAAATAAAAAAAAACCTGAATTCAGATACCTGAATAGATAATCTAATCTTTACATCCATGCCAAATTTTTATTCTGCCATCAAATTTAATGCAATGGTAGAAATAAAAAACAAGAAATGTGCTTCAACACATAACATCGTATTTGAAGTGTTTAATACCATTTTATATATATATATATATATATACAACAAATCAATTATTCAGAATAAAATAGGGAATTTTTTCTCTTGATTTTAAACAAATGCTATAAATACAATGTTTATATTCCATTCTAAATTGTGCAACAAAAACTTAGTTGACTTGTTATCCTCTTCAACTTAAACCAACTCATTTGATTCTCAGATATATCACAAAAAAGACCCCGAACCCTAAATAAAAAAATTTATTAAATCCAAAAATATTTCCACTTACTAAGCAGAATATTGGAGAAAACTTAATCTTAAAACTCTGTTGCTGTTATTGCACTTCGCTTATTATAAAAGTCTTTAAAAATTGGACACAGAAATTAATAATAATTACTACAGAAAAGTAATGAATTAAAATAAACTAAGAAAGGAAGAAGAAGAAGAAAAATATCAAATTTTTTGTGGGAATGTTAAATGATAAAGATATACAGAAGCCAAGTGCTAGTATAGTTTATAATAAATATTTTATTCTGAACAATCAAAATAATATATATATATATCAAGTAAGAATGGATATATGTGCATCTCAAAAAAATATAAGTAATATTAACCCTACAAAACTGGTAAAAAATTAAAAAAATAATTTGTCTTCTTAATACCTTTGTTAGATTTCATAACACTATCTTCAGTTACTGGTTAAAGTTCCAATATTATGATTGATTAATTAATTCATATAGACAACATGCTGACACAATTACAGTGATTTTTTTATGATTATATGTATGTTTATGATGGTATATTTTTTATGATAGTCGCATATAACAGTGTATCTTATAATTCAACTACAGCTTATGTAAAATCTAAAGGTGGGTCCTCTCTACAAGATGCCCTCTTTACTCCACTCCTTTAACTCGCATTGGTTGCCACAAAAGTAATGTGCACTACTATTTAAAAATCATTTTCATAAGTAACTATGCCACATCAAAGAATATAGTAACTTTTTAGCCTCTAATAAATAAACATTTCATTTACTTTTGTATTATATCATCGTTATTGTTTACTTATAACAAAATCTTAGTTTAACATAACTAAAAAAAAAAAATACTTTCATTAAATAAATTATTTTATATACCTTCAACAAAATATTATGCATAAATAATTTTATTTCTAATAACAGTTTACCAGAACATATTGTGTTACTATAATAGTGATGTCATAATTAGATACGGTACAAGTCATTGTAAATTAATTGATCTGACTTTTGGAATACTACTTTGGCTGCTGGTGGAAGAAGTCACTGAGTGACATTAAGTGCGAGTGAAGATGCCACAGCGTACTACGGACCCACCTTTAGATAATACATGCACTATAATTAATTGTGCAATATAATATTTCATATTTATATTTGCTTATAAATATGAAATAAAATATGTAATTAAATTAATAATTGTATAAACAAAAAATATACATTCAATACATATGCAGTACATAAGACTGTGCATTATGATAGAAAATAAAAATAAAAAATGTTTTCAGAAGTAATTTGTTAATGTGTCTTTAAAGATTATATTAATGATATATTTTACATACAATTTTATATTTAAAAACTAGTCATACAATTTATAACAATTATACTTATTGATTATCATAATGTAAAGATAATATTTTGAAGGCTGTGAATAATATAAGTTGTTTGTTGTGGTAAAATAAAATAATGGTAAATTAAAAAAAAAAAAATAGTTTTGATTATTAAAATAAACTGTAAACATTATCCTTTATCACAAACTTTCTTACATCAAATCACTCTACAACAGCTAAAAATGAAAAGAAGCAATGTTAGATAGAATGATGACTTACCAGAAAGTGTGCAAGTTAATTCAATAGGGCTCCTGTTAAAACTCATAAGTGATATGTTTATACCATTAAAGCTTAATGTAACCTCTAACGCATATTATGAAACTTAATACAATGATGGAAAAATTGGAAGAATAGAAAACTGGTATTAGTTGTTGATATGATTACATTACGTAGATCCCCTAAAAAGGTACTTGCTGAAAAATACTTTTAATGCATTGAAAACATGAGACATATTTATCCAAAATGCATATATTTTCATACTTGCCTCTGCTTTTGGCTTGGGTAACTCTACTCACATCAAATATTTAAATAAGAATGATTTTCTTTTAAAAAAAGAAAATGAAACCTTATTCTCTTAAAACTGCATTTAGATTAACAATTAAAACTGAACATTGCAGCCAGTGTTTCTCAGTCAATATTGTCAAACAATGTTCAATGCCGTACAATTACATGTTTACTTGAAATAGATTTGTGTCAGTACGTAGGAGATTGACAATGAAAACAACATGTAAAGACATACATACAACAATGTTCATGTGATTGCAGTATTACAAAAACTAAAAATGTATTTACATTTAAGTAAATGATATAGTAGCCAATTTAAACAATGAAATTGAATTTTTATACATTTGTTATGTTTTATTATGTCTGATTAATATCTGTATCAATAGCACAACAGTTATCTTTTACTTCTATTTTTTTTTAAATTTCTTTCTTTATTAAAAAATGAAATGAAATTAATAACAGAAAAATAGACAACCAGAATAAATTTACACTAAATCACAAATGAACCTAAACATTTATAATAAGAGATTTTTTGCACAGTTATTGATAACCAATGAGTTCAGCAATGCTATCTTGCAGGAAGAATCTTGTATAACTGCTGAGAGAGAAGCTACTTGCACTAAAGAAGACAGAAACAGATACAACCAAGCTATCAACAGTTTGGTCTAACCCAGATAGATGACACCACTACCGTACATAAATATTACCAACCACCATACACCACCACCACTACTACCGTACCACTACCATATGTTATTAACCACTACCGTACATAAATATTACAATATAAAGTCTGTTCAAAGAGTATCCAACCATAGACTATGAAAAAAGTAGCTGTTTTAGTGGCTTCCAACTCCAGTCTTTTAAAGTAATCCCCCCTCCAACTCTGAGGAATTATTTGTCTACATAATGAATGTGACTGAGCAATTTAAGGACTGCTGTGAAAAACTAAAAGGAGCAAAAAAAAGAGTATAGAAGCACGCCAAGAAATGTGTAGCAAATGGCAAGTTCATTTTTGAACATTTATTATAAACTGGTATGTAAATGCACTTTGATCAAGTACACTGTTTCTAAACAGAATTCAAATTTTTCTAACTTTTTTTTGTTTCATTTACCTTATCTTACACTGTTTTGTTCAGAATTAAATTTTCTACAAGTTTTGTTTAAATGTTTTATGTGTTTATTACCCAAGTACAAACAAAGATATACTACAAACATAAAAAACAGGGTTTTTTACTCCAATTTATTGGTTTTCAACTCAAGATTTCTCAAAAACTACGTATATATGGTTCTGAAATCTATTTTATTAAATTTTTCAAGTCAAAAACCAAAAGAATTCACCAATTCTACCCCTTAATTAACATCCTAATAATTTCTTTATGATCTCATTTCACCAGAGAAGCTTAAATCCGAGTAAATCTTTCACTAGCCATAATTTGCAAATGAAGCATTTTAGGAAATATATTTACATGAAATTTTTCTATTATTATCACATGTAGAATAGGTTATGAAAGTCCCAGGTGAACTTTGATACAACTAGCATATAGCACAGTGTCAGCCTCTGTGGCGCAAGTGGTAGTGTCTCGGCCTTTTATCCGAAGTCCTGGGTTCAAATCCCAGTCAGGCATAGTATTTTCACACATGCTACACATCATTCATCTCATTCTCTGAAACAATACCTAAGTCTATCCTCTAACAATACTTTCCTCTTGGAAAGTATATACTTTCCAAGTATATAGCACAGCCACCAACCCATTTTTATTTATTTTTCCATAAATTAACAACACGTCTGTCAGCTCACCAAATGAAAACAAATTTCTATTAACACCCATTTTGAACGACTGACCAAACAATAACAGCATAAACACCACTCAGATTAATATTCAAATACTAGATACTAAACTTAATTGTTGATGAGCTGTTATTGCCAATCTATGAATGTTTTATAATATGTCTTTCAAATTTATTTTCGTAATTTTTAGCATTTTATGTAAACTGTTATGTTTAAAATTGTGTTGCTAATCCAGTTTGCCTGTTTTGTTTTCCGATGCAGTTTGTCTGTTTTGAATTTGAACTTCTCAAATTTGTCTTTAATTTTAAGACTGTATTTACATCAATTTTCTTAGAATTAAATTCTCTACTATTTAATTAGAAATTTTTATTTCTTTATTATTGATAAATTAATAAGTTATTTTATTCCAAAACTAAAAGGTGTATTTTCAAACAAAATAATTTCATGTTTTTCTTAAAACCTAAGTGAACTAGAGGTCTGAGACCACTTTTATTCAATTTCTTAGGTAAAAAACCATAAAGCAGCATCAAAATTACCTCTTGATTAAACCCCAAGAATTTTAATACAATTTAATTTCACAGAGGGAATAGAAAACAGGCCTAAATGTTGTTACTGAAACAAGCTAATGAAAAAATTTCTGACGTTTGTTTATATGAACATTTTTCCTTATTTTTGGCTAATCATCTCCCAAACATCTTCATAATATATATGTATATAATAAATACTACATAATGAAATAATAATTATTCCAAAAATTGAATTTTAGCAAACAAAATCAACCACTCTGAGTTGTGCCACTGTTGCTTTGATTTCACTGTTATAATGACAAAATAAAGTATGTAATAATAAAAAAACCATATTTTAATTATAAACTTTTAATTTTATTATGAAACTTTCAATTATGTTGTTATAATATGATATACATGTAAAATATTCATAATTTATGAAAAATGAACATTTTCTAATAGTGATAATGAAAACACTAATGGTTTTTCAACAAAACTTACATGAAAAGTAGAACTGATATGTGTAAAACAAAAAGTAAAAATTTTGAAAATTATTAACACAAAAGTATATTATTATTCATTATTTTTTGTTGATTTTCCTCATTTTTTGCTTTCTATGAGAATTAATGAATTATAAAATTAAAAGTAACAATTACGAATCATTGAATTTTAAGAGGGCTTGAAAATATTGAAACTTATTATATGCTATATGAAGTGGCTTTAGAGAAGCTTTCTTTATTTCTACATTTTTAGAAGGCAAAAGCATTATTTAAGTTTCTGTTTGTCTGGACTTCTTGTTTTCTTTCTTCACTGGTCTTTAACTGTTTTTGTCCATCTATAAGGTAATTTATACTGAAAGTAGCCGTCTGAACTCATCACTACTTTCACAACACTAATTTTATTAAAATAAAATTTTTTCACCAACAGTGTTTAAACTAAAATTTATAGCAGTCAAATCAGTTAATTATAAGTCATAAAATTCATTGTAGAATATTTAGATTAACTTGAATGGAGCACCACTTTTTCTTACTGAAATAGTGTTGCATTTACTTTCCTACATCGCTTGGCTTTCAAGGCATACAGAATGGTATATGAACAACCAGTTCTAAACTGGCTATCCAAGAGGAACAGAGTTTAGCTTTCCTTATTATCATGAATGTATAAGTTCACATTTATTACTTGAAACTATGAAGTATTTACCACTAATGGTAAATATTACATAACACAGTGTTTACAGTTCAAGGGAAGATATAGAAAAAATTCTACAATAATTATGGATTGAAGTTGTCCAATTAAATTTAAAAAAAAGACACTAATTTTAAAAAAATTTAAATTTAACTATGTTAACAGTGATCTTCATTTAGATCAGAGGTGTCAAAGTCAATTTTGCAGAGGGCCATATATTAAATTTAGAATGTGTAGGCGGGCCAGATTCAAATAAAAAAAATGTACTGAAT
>JAAAKQ030197997.1:0-11907 GCA_010016005.3 Zanna intricata
CTATTCGGCATTTTATATCGCTCCTGCTTTGTCCATCTTTAGTAATTCTACTTCCTAAATAACAAAATTCTTCTAACCTTTTCTAAGTAATCTTTTCTCTTCCTATTTTTATGTTCAGTGGTTCATCTACATTATTTCTACTACATTTCATTACTTTCGTTTCGTTCTTGTTTATTTTCATGCGATAGTTGTTGCGTAGGACTTCCATCCATACCATTCAAAGTTTCTCCTAAATCTTTGTTACTTTCTGCTAGACTTAATACACTTAATAAAAAGAGTATTGGTAGGCAATTAGTTATTTTAATTTTCATTAGGTCCATTTTTTCTAAATATATGATGAAAATTATATTATTATTCTTAAATGCTGCAAATACTAAGGATTATCAACTTTTCTATACCTCGAGCTTTATCTTTTTGATTGGCTTAATAGTAAAAATTATATTAAAATAAAAAGTTTTCTACTGGACTTTTTCTTGAAGCCGCTTACTTATAAATTTTACTCATTTAAACCTGATGTGATTGTTGTAAGGATCTCTTCATGAATCAATCTGGTTATGTAGTTTTCAGTTTTCAGATATTTTGGTTGCGCTACAACAAAAAGAACAAAACATAAGTAAAAAAAAAAAAAAAAAAAAATCTTGAAGTAATTTAAATAACCCTAATTCAAAACCACCTAACATGATAGAAATCATCAAATCCCTTAAAAATGACAAAGCTACTGTCCACGATGAAATCACTGCCAAAATTCAAAAATTAGTGGATGAGTTCTTCAAAGAATACTTTTTTCAAAGATCTGGCAGGAGCAGAAAATTCCTGAGGAATAGAAACTAGCCCCAATCCATCACTCTACAAGAAGGGTAACGAAATAAACGTCAAAAATCATATTATAGCGAGGTCTCACTGGAACCAGTTACGTTCAAAATTTCTCGAAAGCCTTGTTAAACAACCTTGAATCCAAGATCAAAAAGAAATTAAGAGAATACCAAGAAGGATTCAAGGAGAACAAATCATGGCCAGAGCAAATCCATACTTGAAATTCATACTGAAATATGTTGAAAGGGGCATCAGAACAGTATTTCTTTCATTTGTGGAGTTCAAGAAAGTATTCAGCGAAAGAATGATGAAAAAACATCATACAGATTCATACAAATGATGGAAAAATACCGGGTAGATAGCAGAACAACCTGACTCGCAGAGCTAATTCTCGCATAAATAATATCGAAAGTAAATTCAGAGGCCACCTAAGCGCTCCCTTTGCGAAAAAAGAATGGAAAAGAATAAAAGAACGAAGAAGGAATAAGAATAGAGAAAAAAAAACGGTATAACCCAAATCGGATGTCTGACCTTTGTGGATGATCTGGCTTTGCCATTAGAAACAAAGGAAGAAGCGATTTAACATATATGAATCTAAAACAGCTGGCAAAGAGAGCAGGCGTAGAGATATCCTTTGAGGAATCAGAATTAAGGTCCAGAATCAAAAACTATCCCAAAAAGAAATTAAAAAATAATACAGTAATCTGAAAGTGATGTTTAGTTCAAATATCTAAGGGAAACAATGAATACAACAATACCGATAGAGAGGCAACAGAAGACAGAAGAAACAAATTGGATAAATTATGTCTCCTGACCAAAGAAATCAACAAAAAAAAAAGAACCTCTCAAATAGATCATCCTAAGATAAGTTGTAGTGGTAAGACAGTGGTGAAATCAGTGGTATTATATGCAACTGTCGGTATTATATACGTTCCACCTTACCCACCTGGAACCGTTAAAGAGGATAAAGAAAAGAACATTAAGAATATCCTGGGCCCCAAGAAAATTACTAATGGATACAGAATAAAATTCAACCAAGAAATACAAGACAGAATTGAGAATCTAAAAGAAGCGATAAGAAGAAGAGGCTGAAATTTCTTGGACATGGTACAGCATGGACGACCAGACTCTAAATAAAAATGTTCATTAAACCCTGGAATCAAAAGAGCAACCATGGGTACTTTCTTCAACAAATGAAGAAAGAATTACAGACATTTGGGTTCCAAGAACAGGAAATGAAAGATAGAAAGCTATTCAGACAAAAATACACGCGTTGAATCTGAATCGTTGAGAAAGAAAAAACAACACATCGAAATGACCAAAAAAAAAGTAATTTTAAATCCACTCAAATTTTCCAGCCCAAAATATATTTATACCAATTTCTTATATTTTTATCCTCGAATCATACGTTATTAATTTGCGATATAAGTTTCTTAGGTATTATTAAGTAATTATATTTAAAATATTACGTTAATTCATGAGTTCACAAAAAAAAAAAAATAAATAAAATAAAAAAAATGATCAGATCTCAGGCAAATGTAACGGTTTAAATTTTATATTCCGTAACTAAATTGATTGTTGATGATATGAAAGATGGGTGTTAACATCTCCAGTAGAAGATTCCAGAAATTTCCCCCGAGACTGGGTTTATACTTTATTGCAGGTCCAGTCTTGGGGCGGAGAAGAGCGGTGAGGGAGTTTTAGTCGGTAGGAGGCAGGCTGTGGAGTCTGCTTAGTCGCTCAGCCAGGCTTTTTAATTCGCTGGGTTTGACTAGCTGGGTGCGGTGCCGGCTAGTCGCTTGACTAGCTGGGACTCCCTGGTTCAGAGTCCGACACAACCCCATGGGGAGTGCGCAAACGCATTCCTTCGCAACTCATCGTTTAAAAAAAAAAAAAAAAAAAAAAATGATATGAAATTAACTTAGCGATTCCTAATAAAAGATGTTCCTAATTCTAGACTTACAAAGGAAAATTTTTAAGTGAAGCTGATTCATGTTACCTTTTTCACTAAGCCTAATACTGATGTGCTTGGGTAAATCAATATGCTAAATTCATCGAAGTGAAGGAATCCTCGCTATTGGAACTATTAAACATAATTATTTTTAAAACATCAGCTACATTAATCCCTCTTTTTATTTCAGCTGCTTTACTTGTATCACAACCAAAATAAAAATAATAAAATACTAATTTACTATTTTATTATTTTTATTTCTTATATTTTATTATTATTATTCCTTATATTGTCGCTTAATAGGCAATATTATGGTTTATATTGTCTGAACTTAATAGGAGCTACTTTTAATTATCATTAAAAATTTAATCTTTCTTTTAATGTAAAATTATATTTAGAAAATGCTTTTATATTCCATTTCATATTTGTATTTTATAATTTCCTTATACAGTATTATAATTTTTTTTTTTATAGAATCAAGGTTAAAAATCTGATTGTTGTAAACGTTTATTAATTTAAAAAAAAATTAATTTCACTTAGATTACAGCATCTATAAATATAATTAACTGACAATCAATACTATTATTATATTTCACGTATGAGTATCGTTTTAATGTATCGATCAAAAATAAATTGTAATTTTTTTTTTTGATAAAGTATTTTGTTAACGAATTAAAATTCGATGGAGTTAACTTGAAAATAAATTCGGTAAAAGGGAGTGGTTTTTAAATAAAATTGCGATTAATTTTATTGTTTTTTTCTAATTTTTTTTTTCTAATTTTTTTTTTCATTCTTTCCGTTAACCTTCATGATGAACAATAATTAATTATTAAAAATTGACGATGATAAATACTGTATTAAATTTTACTTTTTAATAAATAATTAATAAAAGAAAGAGAAGAGAAGTTGTGTGTATTATTATATATACATAGTTACACTGCGAGTGAGTGAGAGAGCATTATTGTAGAAGACCTTGGACTTGTGGAGTAGTGTATCTACCTGACAACCCACTGCCCGCATAACCTCTAAGTTTATTATTATATTATGTATGTATTAACCGGTATATATTATGCTAGACCACCCTTACATACCTAAACAGTGTATACATAATACAGTGTAACTTTATAATATATATATATATATGTGTGCGTGCGCGCGCGCGCGCGTGTGTGTGTGTGTGCGTGCGTGTGCGTGTGCGTGTGTGTGTGTGTGTGTGTGTATGTTCACTCATTTACCGGCTGCACATCCACAAATAAAAAATTGAAAAATTTTACCTTTCTGCCCCGTTCATCTAATCACCCTATCTTCACAACTCTAATGTATTTAAATCCCAGTAAATATATTGTTCGTATTATTTTATTACTATCTATTTCTATTTGGCTTATTATTTCACTATTTTTTTTTATCAGTCTTCTTATAGCAGTCAATATTTAGATATTTTCTTCTACTCTCACATTTATTAGATAACAGAAGAATAAGCATATACATAGCATTAAGTAAGAAAGATTATATATATATATATGTACCCGCATTATTGGTTACTTGTCCTATCATAGTGTTGTGTATTATTTTGTAATATATGTTACCGGCTTTCCCTCCCCCTAGATACACGCGCACACACTGAGCCTACATAGTCGGAAAAATATTATGTATTTTTTGTTATTTGTATTCACTCAAATATTAATAAAAAGCTAAGCAAATTGAGTCCTAGTTCAGAATATATTTATTTATAAAAAATAAATTTTCCCATTTACTGCTTTAATTTTTTTTCTACATTTAATATTATCACAGATATTTCAGATATATGAATTAATATTTATATCTTATATTTAGAACGTTTATGAGGAAATTCAGATTAAAAAAATAATTCAAATAACTAAAATGTAGGAGGTTGTGTTTACCAGCTTAGTCACTGATATAAAAATGCACTGTTTGGTAATTATAATCTGTGATAAATAATAGAACTATTTTTTATGGTAACATAATTTGAATACATATATATTTTGAAATGCAGTGCGTACGGAAAGTTGATGTGCATTCGAATTATGGATGTTTAATAACGAAACTTATTATTTTATATTTTTAGCTCATTATTTTATAGAAACGGATATTACAGTAACTGGAACCGTTTATAATAGATGTTGAAAATGACCCCCTTCAACATCAGTACAATACTGCACACGTTTCAAATTGTTTTCATATACTTTAACCAGCTGATGTACTGGAATGTAACGTACGTTTACCGTTACTGCGGTTTTTTAATCATGCGTGTACACAATACACTGCTTGTTTCACTGCCCCCCATGGAAAGTAATCTGGGAGAGTCAGATCGGGCGATTGTTCAGGCTACAAACTTCTTCAAATGATTCATTCACCAAAGACGTTTCGTAAAAGAGTTATTGACCTATTAGCTATGTGCGATGTGGTGCCATCTTTCTGTAACTAATGGTGATGATTTCCACTTCTCTTAATTGCCTAATGAACTTCGTTAAAACAGCACAATAACGATTACTATTAACTGTATGTTCAAAAAAGATTTGATCTACAATGCGGGTTCTACTCACACCGATCCAGACTCCAATTTTTGATTGTTTTATTCCTGGGAATAGTTTGCACCACAGTCGTGTGTTTTATGAATTTATATATCCTCCCGGATGAAAGCATGCTTATGCAAAAAATGTAATGTCGAGGATAACAATGGAACATTGGTCAATAAAACGTATAAGCCAGTGTCAGTAATGATCTGTAGGTTTCACTACTTGTACGAACATTACAAACATACACATTACATTAGTGGTTGTACATTACATTACACGTTCTTGTAAATTGCAGGGAAAAGTTTCAGTTCTTTTCTTATAGCTTTATGTGCGGTAGCAAGTCCGATATCTTGTTGTTTTAATAACTTATGCATTGACATCGATAGACTTTCGGCTCTAGCATCCGAAATATCAATCGGCTTCTGTTCTTTTAGTTTAGGTCATCCGCTTTGATCAGTGTCTTCAAGAGAGGCTGTTAGCAGAAATTTTTTGATAAAATTACAAACTCCATTGCGGTGAGGAACTGAAAAGTATATGGAAACTTTTCAGAAAAATTTTTCTTCTTTAAATCTGATTACAGTACTTGTCACCTTCACGAAAGACGTGTTCAATGAGAAAAATGCGTTCCTTTACCGAAAGAACCGTTACATTTCTCTCGCAAACGAGTATATTGATTTCTAATAAACGAAATAACATGAAATAAAACAAAACAAGTACAATCATAATTCAACCACTGACATCTGGGTTTATTGCTGAACATTACCCAATGAACCATAGGGCAACCAACTTAACGCCGAAAGAACCGAATGAACCACATAATTCTACAGTATGCTATAATTTTTCACTCCACATAATTCTTCAGTATGCTATAAAGGATACTGAATAGCTACTTTCCGAACGCACTATACTATCTATATTATCTTTAATTTATTCATTAATCATACTTTCTAAGTTTTTTATTTCTAAGTTATTCTCTTGAGGGTAAGTTTATAAATTCTAAATTTTTTGTAAGTTCATTTTTTCAAGTTGTTTGTTCATTTTTATGCAAGTGGATCCGTGGGGATCCATTAATTAACACATATGGCTAATACATTTTCTCTCCGCATCCTATTTTATATTATCCTGATTATAAATATATGCTGTATGTTGTAAATATATTTATTGTTGTAAATTTTGGATGGGATACTAATTTTTTAATTTAATTTTTCATTATTGGTTTTAAATGTAAATTCCTTGCTTTCGAGAAACTACACATAAAAAAAAAATTTAAAGGTATAATTTATGAATACTTAATTATATTAGTATTTGAAATGACTATTGGATTAGGAAAATAATATATTTAATTTAAACTTAAAAACATATATTTAAATTTTGGTACTAAAAACAAACGTTTCGTTATTTGCTACAGATTGTGCACCAGTAGAACAATTGATTATGTCAGTGATGGAGATAGTAAATTTTTGATGAAGCAGAGTACTTCAACACAAACTCTAATAGTTAAGAATTCTATGGCTATTGATTTCAAGGACGACTTTTATAATTGGTAAAATAATCTTTTTTATGAATTTATGTCTCCCTAATTCTAAAACCACATTGTTTTAATAAAATTTCCAGAGTCTGGGTGACGTTGCCATTGTTGTATTAAAGTGTGTTCTTCCTACTTATTTTAAATATATTTTGATATCTTTGAGCTCAGAATTTACGAAAATTCTGTTCCTGATGTTTTTAATGTAACAAAGGTCAGCCATATCACAAAATAAGAACACTTTACTTTTTTTAAATTATAGACTTACTTTCTTTACTGTAGCCGGAGGAATTCCAGTTACGGACGAAGTGTTGCCCTATCGATAAACTTCCATTCCTGCACACTCGGAGCCCGACCTGTCCGTAAGATATAACAAAGCTCGAGTGGTGTTTCGACGAGAGGAAGGAGACACTAATCATATTCCAACTTACTGACATGGGGCGCCCCGATATGTGTACTCCTACTCTAGTCACAGCCTGTTCTAGACTGAAGATTTTTATATAGTTTTCAATCTTGAATCTAGCCCAACCAATCTTGAATCTGGGCTCCCCAACACGGGTGACCTGCCGGGGTACATCACCCCCTTTTCGGCCAGGCTGTCCGTCCTTCCCTACTGCGGAAGCATGCTCGTGGTCATCTTCATAGTTATCTACATCATAATGGTCACGGAGGTTTTTTCCTACACAATGTCCTCTTTCTCTAACCTCCTCTTCTTTCTTACTAATTATACTCTTGGCTATGCTCATCACTTCCTGCCATTGATTCTTCCCTATGAGCATATAGTTAATGAGGTTTCCTAGAGTAACTCCATTCTTCCTCACTACGCCTTTCACATGCTCCCATCTCGGGCAATCAAATGTAATGTGTTGGGTTCTCGTCTTAGCGGTATTATTTTGGGTTTGCTCTAAGCCTAAATCTATTCAAGTAGTCACAAAATTCACTATTCCTCGTGAGGAGCTGGATCAGAAAATAATCAAACTCCCCATATCTCCTTAGGCCCCATGGTTTCAGGTCTCTTATCAGGCGCCATGTACACCATCCCGTTCTACTCTAGTCCCATCTTGTCTGCACTCTTCTAGCATTCCATCGCGTGCTTCATTTGGAGGCATTTCTCGCCTTCGATCGTACCTTTCTTTGGCAATTAGCTGAGCTGACAGTTTGCCAGCTAGTACAATGAGCGCCTCCGCTGACACGGTCCGGTAAGCCGTTCTCATTGCTATCAGCGCGAGCACGCGACCTCGACGAATTAACATCGCTGCATTTCTCTTATTTTGAAACGCCCTGCTCTATACTGGGACACCATACATCATGATGGATATCACCACTGAAGCAATTATTCTTTTTTTTCAATACCCTGGTCCTCTGTAATCGTGGAAAAATTATCGTTTGTAAAGTTGTTCCGCCTTTTTTGCAGCTCCGCTTGCCTAGTAAAACCTCTGTTTTTATCAAGCTAGATACCTAGATATTTGGCATCGTCAACTGACTGCAGTCTTTCTTCCCCAAGAGTCACATTTATTAGCCTTCTCCTCCCGAGCATTTGGAGGAGCTTTGCTTTTATCGACGCCGAGTGTAGGCCTCTCTCTTCCAGTTATGTTTCAACCAAATGCAAGGATTATCTCGATCTTTATCGTATTTCCTCTTCGTCTTTCTCCGAGATCAGGAACGCGAAATCGTCCGAAAACGCCAACAGGTGCACCAACTTCGGTTTTTTGAGTCTTAGCACCCCTTTTAAGACAATATTCCATAGCTGCTGCCCCGGATAGACTCCTGTGGGACCCCACCACTCATGTTGAACTCAAACGTATCATCTTCCACCTCGACCTTGATGCTTCTATAACTTAGGTTGTCCGCTATCACAGATACTACATTGGGATCCTTATTCTGTCTTCTAAGTTCATTTAAGATACAGTCCCATTTTACACTGCCGACGGCATTTCTTATGGCCAGAAGGATTACTGCAGGTTTCCTTCTGGACCTCCTGGATCACACTTCTCTGCAGATCCTCCCAGTTCACTAGGTTTTCCAGGGCGCCCATCGTAGATCTTCCTTTAACAAATCCATGCTGGTTCTCAGAGAGGCCACCGGAGCGTTGTATCTCCTCATCCAATCTGTAACCTATCTATCATTCGTTCGTATATCTTGCAATCTATATTCAGCAGGCAGATGGGTATATGCTCCTGGCTCCTCAGGGTAAAAATTGTAGACCTGTCTTACTCATTTACTTTATTTAAAGCGTTAGAGAAGATTGCACGTAACCCTTTTATGCAGCCTTCCTGCTATCATTTGAAAAAATGTTTATATCAGGTGAGTAAGATTTTTAACTCAACTATGTGTGTTGTAAATTTCTTTGACGCGACGTATATACTTCAGCAGATTACAATGAAAAAAGTTCAAAGCATTTCTCTTGACTTGAAAAAAGTCTTTCGTAAAACTGAATGTGGAATTTTAGAACAGAAATTTAAATTTTCTGTCATTTTAAATTTAATTTCTAAGTCGCTGTTATAGAAGGGTTCCCTCAATTCAATTCTTGGACCAATTGTGTTTCCCTAATTTTTATAAGTGATTCATCTGCTATTGTAAAATGGGCTAGATCAGTTATATAAGCGAACAACAGTTAGTTTTATTTCTAGTCTAGAAAACTTTTGAATAGAAAGTAAAAGCTGTTTTAATTAAAGTAATCATGTACTTTCATTTTAATCATTTCATTCGTCCAAGCTAAGTTAAGCACATCGTATTATCAAATCCAATATGTTTTTATTTTAATATTTACTCAAAATCTTCTTTTTTTTTGTTTTTTATGTTATGTAGTACTTTTGGAAGTCTTTTCTTCTGTTACGCATACGTTATGAATCCAGATATTGGTAATTCAAACCATGTATACATAAATTATTTAAACGTTTTTTATTTTATAGAACTATCCAGGAAGGATAATAACAATTAAAAGACGTTATATATTGCAAATTACAATTCACTAATTTTAGGAATAAAAAATAACGGGTTCATAAATATATAATTAACTTGCATTCCTTACAGTTACTCATAACATCAGCTTTTATCAGTTCCTCCAGATTCAATCTTCGAGGGAGATATTTAAAAAGGCTTCTAATATTTTAAAGAAAATTAAAAAAAAAAAAAAATTAATGCTAAGTTATAGTTTCAATATTTCCACTCTGTAAAAGAATTCTGAAACATGATAATAAGGACGATCTTTCATTTTTTTCAAATAGTGTAAAATATTATTAAATTCCTTTTCTATTTTTTTCTTTCCTCTTATCCTTTTTCCTCCTTTTTTAGTTTTATTACATATAAATTATTATTTTAGAAGTAATAATTGCAATTAAAGGACTGTTAAATGCTATGTCTTTTGTATATTTACCGTACAAAATTGTGTACACACACACACACACACACACACACACACACACACACACAGATATATATATATTTATATATATATATATATATATATATGTAGACACACAAACCATCATATTGAAAGGAAATACACTCCAATTTTTTACAGAAAATGTTATCATTTCTTGGGACGTAATGCATTTAATAGTACACCAAATAAAGTTAATTTGGAAATTAGTAACCGAAAAGGGTCACATTAAAGATGAAACACTTCTGATTGCTTATTTTAATAAAGATGGAGAGAATGATGGAAAATAAAAAAAGCAATGTTTATATTAATATGTTTGATATGCCCATTAATATGTTCATTGGGCACTGCTATAATTTGTATTGCTACTTTAAAATTTAAGTTAAGAACTTTAAACAAATACAGACCAAATATTATAGTCTAAACTTCTTATATATTCGTGTCGTAAATTTTATTTTGTAGAATATAAACTTGATAAATGTTATTTAGCATTATCTTTAGTTATATGGTTACTCGAAAATGGAATGTGTCAGAAAGAAAGAAATAATGCAACGGCTATAATATTACTTTCTAATATAATTTAAATGATTATCTTTATCAGTTATCTTAATTTTTGACTTATTTGTGTATTCTAGATCTAGTTTTAGTTATAAGTACCCCATAAAATGTGTGCCTTCAAGGACAAGCATGTATGTTGTATGTTAAATTAAAAAAAAATTTGTCTTTGTGTTTTTGAATTCATGAAATAAATAAATATTTAAAAAAAATGAAAATAATATTCGTTATGAACATAGAAAGGGAAGAAAACAATTAATATTAAAAAGCAAATGAATGAGTGTATTAGAATAAATATTAAAAATTAAACAAAATAAATAATAAATAACTAAAATGAAGTTGAATAAAAGATTACATTGACTGAATAAAAATGAATTGAAATTAAATTAAAAGTAGTATAAAAAAAGTAGTATAGGTACGGGCAAATTAAAATAAATAAATAAGTAAATTATAGAATAAATAAGGAGATGGAATTTTATTAAAAAAAGTGATCATGTGTAGCTGTGTAAACACAGATTCTCTCGTCTGCATGTATCATGTTTGTTCTGAATACTCTTTCATAAATTAAGAATTACATTTAATGTTTACGTACTAACTTGTTTTAGTAGTTTACATTGTTGTTAAAGCTTAAAGATATTTTATATAACATTCAAAGTGAGATGTAAACATACCATACGTGAGTTCCCTATGGTTAAAACAGCTAACAATTGCAATTATTGAAAAAGATATTTTACATATTTTCAAAATCACTTTGTTGAGTAATAAAATAAAAAATTGTTTATCAAACAATTTAACTGGAATTTACTCGAATATCTTAGAATTCTTTTGAGTGATAAAAAACAACTTTTTTTTTGTATTAAATATTTTTATATTATGTAATGAAGAGATTTGTCAGTAAACTCTCGTTTTGGAATCGTGACCCCAAGTGGGACACCATTTTGGTTGGAATATTTTTTTTGAGAACGACTATTTTTTACATCAATATTTTTGTTTCATTAAGGGAATTTTTTTTTTGTGCCATTTACGCACAATGTGTCGGGCTTGGACCCGGACCGCTATTCGACCGGGCTAGCTATCAGATGTTCTGCCAAGATGTTGTTAGACATAATATAACCTGCCCCATACCGACTAAACCTCCCTCTCC
>JAAAKQ030198008.1:0-18864 GCA_010016005.3 Zanna intricata
AAAAGCTTCCTCCCCTTCAGGCGTCGCCATACGCCGTATTTTTCACGATCTTCGCCCGTGCAATGAGATATGTAAAGAAGATAATTCTGATGAGTGACTTTAACTGCAAATCCATCGCCAGAGGGGTTCTACAACATCATAAAGTCGAGATCCAAAAACTGCCAGTTAGAACACAAAGGTTTAAACCAGCTTATTGGTGTACACCCAGAATTGTACATATTCGACGAGAGCTACAACGGCTAAGACGCATCAAGCAAAGATTGAGGCGTGTAGGTTGTGAGGTATATCATCATGCAACAAGACAGTTCGTCGAGTATAGGAAACAACTTAATTATGAAATTAAGAAGACCAAGGCTGCCAATTGGAGAGAGCTATGTAAACAATTGGATGTTGACCCGTGGGGGCGGGCATACCAGATTATTACTAAGAGATTCGGAAGACGTTTGCCTGTTCTCTCGGCAGGTCAATACACAACTAATCATACTTTTTCCTAGAGACGATGAGTTGCCTATAGGACAGATCATTTGCGATAATAGAAGATTCACTAGAGATGAAATTGAATACGCAATCAGCAGATTGACAAAGAAAAAGGAAAAGTCCGGGTCTGTATGGTCTACCGGCGGCGGTTCTGATAGGCCTAATTAAAACAGTGTCATGGATTATAGTTGACGTTATCATTAGGGCAATAGAAAACAATGAGTTTCCTAGATTTTGGAAGGAAGCCCGTCTGGTGTTCCTCCCAAAACCGCAGCGGGAAGGCGTTGCATTGGAATTCTGCCCCTATGCCTAATTAACGCAACAGGCAAGGTGGTCGAGCGTATTATAACAATAAGAATAACGGAAGAGTTGAGATTAAAGGGCAATCTTCACCGAAATCAGTAAGGTTTTCGAAAGGGCCGATCAACATTTCACGCGATCAGTAAAATCATAACTTGGGCCGAAGGTTTAAGAAAAGGCACATAGAGGACAATGGGCTTGTCCTCAATGTGCCTTTGATCATAACTTGAGCTTATATTATTAGATATGAGAAACGCCTTTGGGTCACTCTGATGGCAAACAATTTTGTCAGCCCTAACAGATAGAGGCATTAGTGCTTACCTATGTAGACTAATTTATGAATATCTAAGGAATAGATGGTTGCACGCTGATTCGCAGAGTGAACGAGTAAGCTTTCAGGTCAACTGGGGAGTGCCAAAAGGATCCGTACTAGGCCCGTTTTGTGGGAGGTGGTATGATGACGTGTTGAAGTTGAGATTGCCACCCAACACGGAGACAGCGGCATTTGCTGATTACCTGGCTATTTTGGTGGGGGGGGGTAAAAAATTTTTACGTTCCTCCACTTTATTTGGTGGAGGAACGTGGAAATGCGGCACTTGAGTTGGTAGATACCTGGATGAGGAGTAGAGAACAGGAAATGAACCCCAATAAAAGTGAATATATCACCTTAACTGGCAGAAGGAAGATCGGTCAGATAAGACTCAGAATAGGTGAACACCAGATTCGGGAACAAGAAACTGTGAAGTATCTGGGAGTCGTAATCGATCGCTGTTGTAGTTTTAGTAACCACGGCATGGCTGCTTGCGATAAGGCGGAAAAACTGCATAAATCCCTGAGACTGTTTATGATTTCACAACCTGCTCCAAGAGCTTCAAAGAGAAGATTAATCATGACTGCAGTGACTTCGACTATGTTATACGCGGCTAGAGTCTGGTGCAGAGCCATTGAGAAAAAAATTAATTTGATAATGCTGCGAAGGATTCATAGAGGTGCTCTTCTAAGTGTGGTCTCTGCGTACCATACATTGTCGTATGAGGCCTTATGTGTGTTAAAATCAGTTCCCCCGATTGGCTTGTTGATCGTAGAGAGGAGGGATCAGTATAGTAGCAGAGACCGGGATGAGGCTACAGTTGATCTTAGAAGAAGATGAAATGAAAGATGGTTGGAGACAAACAAGGCGTTATAAACCAAAAGACCAGTTAACAACCTTGAGGCATGGTGCAGCAGAAAAAATGGGGAAATGAACCACCATTCGACTCAGATCATGACCGGGCACATCAATTTTGGAATATCTTAGTCGTATCGGGAAAAGAGCAATGACCAGACCACATTGTGAGTTCTACCAACAACAAGACACAACTGAACACACACTATTTGAGTATCCAGAGTGGGAGACACATAGAATTAGAGCAGGAATTACTGAACTTACACTGGAGGAGTTGATGCTATACATTCTAAGCTCAGAAATGAGGTGAAACACAGTTGTCGTAACTGTCATGAGGATTAAGCAAGAGGAAAATCGAAGGCTGGATTACTAGGGGGAAAAAAATTAAAGTTCCGGACTGAAGACCCGAACACAGACGAAAGTCCACCATGCTGTGGTGAAGAACAATACTGGAGGGTGATGGAGTGATGAATAGCTCTCTGCTGAGTCATCATTCATCTGAACTTCCTTGGATGAGTGGCGATGAGGCACAGAGATTCCAGATCTTTTGAACCCAAAGATACCTCCCCAAGACTGAGTAATGCTTAATTGTGGGTCCAGTCTCGGGGTGGCGGAGAGCGGTGAGGGAGTAATATCTTGGGATTTGAGTCTGAAACTCCCCCATGAAGACCCATGGGGAGAATATAACTGGTATTCCTTCGCAAATCACTGAAAAAAAAACCAATAATATATTTTATTTTATTATTGATAAGGTTTGAAGACATTCAGTTAAATTGGTTATGATAAAGTCTGCAGTATCATCAAATTATCTATTATGAAATCTTTCAGCTTAAAAAATCTTCCACTTACGTATCTGGAAAAAATCTATTTCAAACCAATTTCCTCTAATGGATTTTCTTCTAGAAAATAAACATTAATATTGAAATACATACAGGTCAAATTGAGAACCTGATCCCTTTTTGGAATCATTTAAAAACCAAAAGATTTAGTTACGTATTCAGTTACGTAATAAAAAATTATAAAGAAATTGTAAGAAATATTTATTTTCTCAAATGAAATAAATTAAAAAGTAAATAAATTTTAATAACACTCTTGAAAACATAGTAACTTACCTATAGAATGAAATTAAAATCAACTTATTTAAATTTAAAAAAAAAAAAATTATTAATAGAAAAGTTTACATTTTTAAGTGGTTAGTTGTTGTTCAACAGTTGAATTGTATACCGTTTTTGAATAATTTTCAAGCAAACTGAATAGTTGCATACAATGTAAAGTCATGGAAAACATTAAAATTTTATCTACAGAGAAGAGAAATATAATTTTAATTTATAAATTCAGTTAACATAAATGTCCTTGCTCCTTATTGTAATTAACAAGAAAGATTTCTAACAGAAGTAAATAAAAGCATCAAATATGTTGTTATGTTTTACTATTTATGTAAGAAAAAAGGTTCAGTTTCAAAATTTTTGCACTGTGCTAAATGCGCAGTACAATGATGTACTAATGAAGAAGAAGAAGCTTACTCAGTATTATCAGCTTAATACACATTACTACGTTCAGTCTCATTAAATATAATCTCACATTGTATTAGTTTATCCCACAGTAAAGTATGGTGAGTACTTCACAAAGAGAATAAAAAACTTTTCCACTAACGAATAAATAATTCATACCACAATAGATGAAGTTTTAATTCATACCACAATAAATCAATAGTAATTGGTCATTACTATTGATTTACCATTATGTTTGGTAGAATCTTATTGACAACAAAATTATTGAACTATTTACTTTTAATGAGAAATCTGTACTCAAATCTCTTGCAAAATAATTCTCACCCTTTCTTTACCATGTTTAATGTACAATGTTGTCTAATAAACATGTTTAAAAAATATATAAACAAGTTGGCAAATGATTTTCATGTTGGCTAAAAATTATTTAAATAATACTTATTTAAACAACTGGATTGTGCCTGAGGATCCAGTTAATAATTAGGCTCCATTGTCGCCTGACACTCATTGTACTTAACCACTAGGTTGGTTTAGTGGTGAACTTGTCATCGCAAATCAGCTGATTTTGAAGTAAAGAATTCTAAGATTCAAATCCTAGTAAGAGCAGTTACTTTTATACAGATTTGAATACTTTAAAAAAAAAAAAAGAAAAAGATTTGAATACTAGATTGTGAATACTGGTGTTCTTTGGTTGTTGAGTTTCAATTAACGCACATCTCAGGAATGACGACCTGAGACTGTACAAGACTACACTTCATTTACATTCATACATTTCATCTCAATTCATCCTCTGAAGTAATATCTAGTTGTTTTTGGTATGTTTGTGGGTTGATCTATAGGTAAATTTGGATGCTTTGGTATGGTAAGTGGTGGTTCTGGAGGCTAAACAGAAAAAGAAAGAAAGGTACTAACTGTACTACTATGCGTGAGAATATATAAAAACTTTGGTTGAATAAAAAGCACAAAAAAGAGCTAGAAATCAAAATTTAAAATTTGCAAAGTTGTTTCAAAAATCCTAGTGTTGTATAAGAAACTACTTAAGAATTTTTAGTGTAGTATGGGTTGATAGTAACAGAGAACATGAATAATTTCTGAAATTTAAGTTTATAATATCAATTTTTTTATTAAATTGCTATTTCTTCTTTTTTTTAATGTATAAAGACAATTGTACAGCTTTAAGTCTATTCTTTTTATTTAAAATAAAATATGAATTTTTTTTCTTAACTTTGGTCTCAGTCACTTTATATAAATTAGTATTTCATAATACTAAATTTCGTAAATTAATGTTAAACCTCAGTCTCACGATACTGGGGAAGAAGAAAACTTTGGTTGCATGACTGCAAGCTACCATGAACCTCATAAAAGTGAGAGAAAAGACTGGTTATTTCAGATGAGTTGTGGAGATGTTGTCTCTTGACAACAGAAATCTCTGGAGAGTATCAAGCATGGCTGGGATATGGGAGTTTCCATCAGTTGTCAAACCGAGGCAAGTTCTTATGTTTAGTGTAGAATAGTAGCCTGAGTGGCTAGGGACCAATTTGGATGCTTTCCGCCAGAGTAGGTTCATTCGTTACTTGTGTCAGGTTGTTTTTGGTATGTTTGTGGGTTGTTGATTTATAGGTAAATTTGGATGCTTTAGTATGGTAAGACAAAATTGCAATGTTGCAAACAATTTTTGAGGGTACAAGATTTATTTTATTGTAGCTCAATTGGTAAATTTTAATTGTCTATCACTCCTTTTGATTCAGTTTAGGTGAGTTTGAAAAATATCTTTTGTTAGTTAATATGTTTCATCACTGGCTGAAATATCTTTCGAGGCATTTCCATTGGTGCCATCCTTATAGAGGCTGTACTGATGACTGAAATATGTAATCAAGTATTGAGGTTGTACAGGATGACCTCCAGTAAAGTTCATTAGGGCTAGGAACAGAGGGGGTGGTGTGGTGAGCGGGATCATCACGATGTGTTTCCCTATGGTATATTCATATATTTGCAGGATGGTAAGTATATTTGTGAAAGAGATTAATTAAAAATTTTGTGCAATTCAGTATCTTAGTCTAAGGTTGCTATTAACATATAGATTTCCTTCTCTTTTTTTTTTTTAATCTTATTTTCAATAACAAGATAATAAAAAATAATGATCAACAATGAAAAGGCGCAATGAGAAAATCACTTTTGTACTTTTAAAAGGGTCATAAAGATACAATTAGAAACCTGAAAACATTGTTATCAGAAACAAATTAGGAAAGTAATAACAAAATTAATTTTGATGAAAAATTTAACAATTTTTTTAATTTGTTTAAAAATTTTTTTCCCAGCTTTCCCTTAAGTTAAAAAATTAACAGTTTAAACATAAAAAGAAAAATGAATGGATTGATTATGAAGGAATTATACAATAATTTTTTTTTTAATTTTATACTTTTCCAGCTCGTATTGATTTTTTTACTTTTTTATAAATACTAGGATTTGTAAATTAACACATTTTACATTTCATAACTAAACAATTGATACCAAAATACAATTAAAATTTAATTTTATTTCAATTCTAAAACTTAGTAAAATAATTATTGTAAATATTTTTGTAATAAATTATCTGTTATTTTACTTAATTTGATTAAAACAAGGTAAAAAAAAATAGAATTTAAATGAATTCTCAAAGTACGTTTTGTGTTCTTTGCCATTCTTTGTAATTAATTTTTACAGTCATAATGAAACTAACATTTAATGTTTTCTTTATACATAACCTCCCAACAACAGTTTTGTGTCTGTTGACAATTATTGGTTTTTTTTTCCCCAGTGACAGAGATAACCATGAAATTAAATTATAAAAAGTACATTGTTGTGGCTTTTCATCTTTTAGTTTTATTTTGCTGAAATATGTAAATAAATTGTCAGTTTTACATTATTTATCAATTTGACAACTTCTTGTTTTAACACCTGGTAAATTTCTAAAGAGATTAAGATAAAAAAAATTAAAAGAAAAAAAAATTTATTTTTTGTTCATTATGGCAGGTGCTTCAAAAATTGTGATCACTGGTAATCATTATAAACAACACAAACTTTGCTATTATGTATATTCTGGAATGGAAATATGGTAAGATAATTTTAATAGTGTAAATCAACATTTACTGTAGTTTCTTTATTTTTTTCTTAGTTTTTTTATCTTATATTGTTTTTACTGACCCAAGTAAAGGTCTTTCTTAAAAGAAAAAAATGTAAACAGTATATTTTTATTTGTTTAAATGATTAATTTGTTGTCTGGATTTGAAAATTTTATGATTGCGGTTATTCATTAAATTTATCAGATGCTGGTATGGTTAGTTACATCATTTATTTTTATTGTTTTATTTAATGTTTCCTTATTTTATAGTTATAAAAAAAAATTGATAATACAATTTAATATTAATTATTACAGAAGTAATAATTACTAAGGATATTTTAATGTTGTTTTGATGAGAAAAAAAAATCATACTATATTACAATACATTTCTGCTACATATATTTAATTTACTTTAATCAGAAATTCTCACTGGCATTTTTGAATCTTTACCAGTGATGGAATTTTCCAGTGATTCAAAAATGTCCATGCTGTATTTTTATTTACAAACTTCAATGTAAGTACTGAATTAACCATTTATAAATCAAACAAAAATAAAATAAACCTAAAAAAAAATAAACTGACTTCAGAAAACTGTACTAAAAATTATAGAACCTTTTTTTTTTAGTTAGTGTAATTATTCTGTAAATGTTTACATTTAGGAATCTATCTACCAAATTATAAATTATTAAGTTATCAGTAGTTTTTATTATGCAAAATTCAAGTAAAACATTAAGAATAACTAAGAAAAAATTATAACTTTAATTTTTGGTGTGTTTTTGATATACACATTATTTAGAATTGGAAAAAATTCTGTTCACGTAAAAAATATTTTTTTCAAGAAACTTGCATCTTGATAAAAATAAAAGGAGTACAGAAAACTGGTGTAAAGAGACTCGTAACAAGTACCAGCTGAGATTTTCTGGAATGCGGGAATATGGATTATTTTTTTACTTCAATTTTTTTCTTTTGCAACTTAGATTATTTTTTTTAATTTTCAATTGAAAAAGATAGGTTAAACATTAGAACTATATTAAGTCATTACTCTCTAAAACTTAGATCAGGACAACTTGAGGAAGATCCTCTATATAATAAAAGAAATAATAATCAAAACTAGTCCATCTATGGAAGAGTATGGCCTAAATATACAAAGAAAAATATTAATGAAATTGACTCTCCTACTTTATTGAAGTCTGCTAAAAAAATTACAAAGTTTAAAAAAAGTGGTAAATTTGTTAAAGGGATTGCACTGAAAAGATAGTTTTTCTTTTGTCAAATTCATTGTTTTGTTATATTATTACATTAGATGGGATGAAAAACTAATTTTCTCTGAATTTGTGAATAATTGTATGGATTATGAATAATTAGATATGGTCAGAATTATAGAAAGATTCATGAACCAATGGAGGAAAATAATATATTATAGAAGCTACCTTACAAAATGTTACTAGCTCCTACAATCACACAAATATGCATGAGCGCACACACACACACACGCGCGCGCACACCCATGTGTTATTAGTGTGATAACAAAGAAAACAAATTAATTGTAGTTTAAGCATCTGTTAAGTTAATTGATTAGCAGGTGCGTTGTAAACATGATGAATTTTAAGCATCTGCTATCAATTAATTTGATTAGCAGATAATCACTATAATGGAGCAATACCATTTTGCAACTCCTTTTCTCATCATGTTAATTCATAAAAATAAAATGTTGAATTCCTTAATAAAAATCATCTGTTTGTCAATGATGAAAGAAACTGCTAATTAATTATCTGTTTTTAGTTATTACAAAATAATATATTTATAATCAAAAGTATTGTTTAGTCAGTTCATGTTAATTAATTTATATAAGTAGAACTTAGAAAAGAGTTTTTATAGTTTTTGTGGATACAGTTCAGTTTGTGTAGACATTAATTTTCTGTATAGGTTTGCCACTGTTAATTTTTAGCAGTAATTTAGCTTTCGTATCTATAAATCAAAGTTGTTTAAAAACTATTACTTGTTAAAATTATTTGGTTTTATAATGTAAAGCTTTGTTATAATATTGGTAGATATTACTTTGTTAGAAGTATTATTATTCATTTTGTTAAAAATAGAAGTGAATGTTTTTGTTGAGGTTAGCAAAGGTCAGTAAGTAGCAAATCAGTAAAACTAAGTGCACATGACAAACTTGAGTATAATGTTATTAAATGGGACTTTGTAACTATAATGACTGATAGATTTTTGGTGTATTTCATATCACAAGATTCTTCAAACTGACTGTCTTCCAAACTAGAATTACACACACTTTTAAATATTGTTATGAAAGGACAGAAAGTTTGACCTCACCTGATTATTCAGTCAGTAAACACAAGTACTGTTGAATGTGTTACTCTTTTTGCCTGGAAAGTAATTTTTAAAATTACTAATGAATATTGTTTAAGTGGCACTGACATTATGTAAGTGGTTAAATATTTTGAAGTGTATTAATATAGATTAGATATATGAGAATTTTAAATATAAAAAAATATTGAAATGGATGAAGTAGTGAGCGAGTGGTATAACAAAAATTAATAGGCACTGTGATTTTAAATCTTAATAAGTTTTATAAATGTGCCTATTTAATCATCTTTTATTACAGGACACAATATTTAAAACAAAAAAATTAATTTTATTTATATGGATATTTGAATGATTTGAAATGAATAGAAATTAAGTCAAATTTCTCAATTGTTAGGAAAATTGATAATGTAAGCAGACTTAGATGATAAGAAGAAAATCTAATTATCATAAGAAAACAAGATAAAAAAAACTGTGTCTGGCAGACAGAAAGTCTGTCTAGCACGCACCCTTGTTCATAACAACGCAAGTGAAAGATTATTAACGTTTCCGAACGTGAACATTGCATTTAAAACTGGCGCTCTTGTAATCAGCTGATCGATACAAATATAACCCATTTTGTTTTTAAATTAACTGTCGATAATCGCACTCTCGGCGTATACGGACCGTTAATTTTTGTTTTCTTAGTGATAAGTCTTTCTAAATGACTAAAATGTTAACTTGTATGAAATCAGTTTTAAATCAGATTATTTTATATATAATATGTTTTGATGGACTACCATACCGATAAAAATGTAGATTCACCGCCGCAAGTAAGTAGTTTTAATGTGCTCCTTTTGCTGTTAATACATAATGATCACTTGCAATTCAAATTGCAACAATGCAGTGCTGTAGAATATTTTATTTACTGATTTGCCCGATGTAATCAACTGCTCCATGTAAATAATTATTCGTTATTTTAAGTTGAATAGATAAAGTGACTATCCTTTTTGATGTTTTGATTGATAATTTTTATTGGAATTTTATAACATTTAATAAATTTTTGATTTTCTTAGTTAATGAAGGTAATCCTTTTTTAACTTAATGTTACTAGAAGTGAGGTTATGATTTACTCTTATAACTTGTGTTTTATTATAAGACTTTGATCATAGTATCAATGTTTTTGCTGTACTGTAAGATATCAACTTATTTGCTGAGTTGTAATGCTATACTTTCCTTACAGAATTATTATGTTTTCATAATTGTTGTGTGTTGCCTTCTGTTGTTAAATTTAAGGTGATAATCAGATGGTAGTTTTTATTCTGAAATATTTTCTTCAATATCCATATCCCAGATACGTTAGTTATCAGTATCCATATCCATAGCCCATAAAATAATTGTTTCTTTTTATTCTGAACTATTGTTGTTTTAATTAAGGTGCTTTGAAATTTTTTATATTTGTTTTAGTTGTATGCTTGCTGTCTTTATAAGTTGAAAGTTTTAAGCCATTGATAGTCCAAATTCATTTTTTAGTTATAATAGAGATTAAGATTGTTTATTCCTTTCTATGATGAAGTTTTTGTTTCATATTACTGATGTCTTTAAAATTAATATTAAATAAAAGCAATCAGGTCAACATTTTGTTGACCTAATTGCTTTTAATATTTTACTACCACTGTGTTTATTATGTGTTAAACTTTCTTCCATATTAGTCATTGGCTGCTGGCATACATATAAATTACAAACAAAATCAAATGATTCTAGTAATATATATATATTTAAAAAATATTTAATATGTTAATTTACCATGATCAAGTGGTCTGATGTAGCCAATTAAGTTTATGATGTTGGTATCCAGCCATTTAATTACAATATTGTATTGCCATTTATCTACAATATTGTTAGAAAAATATCATGGAAAAAGTAGTAAAATTATTTGCTATAAAAATAAATAGAATATTAGGAAATGAAATAAAAAAATATTTATTTTTTTATCTTGCAAAATTCTTTTGGATCCAAGAGATATTTACCAAATCTTATAAACAAATTCATGCTTTTATCAATTATTGCTCATTTGTAAGAATTAAATGTTAATTCATTGGGAGATCAGATTATCTATACCCAGTTGTCAACAGCATATTATTAAGAAATATTTGATAAGCATAAATGTATGGTGAAAAAAGTAAAAGAGTGTATTCCAGATGCTAAAGAATCAACTGAGAGTAATCTCAGGCATATACAAATAAAACCCGTCTCCTGTTATTGGAATTGCATACCTTTGAAAAGTTACATGCTCATCAGCCAGGTCCCATCAAATGGTTAGCCACCGGCTGATCTAGTGGTGAACTCGTCATCGCAAATCAGCTGATTTTGAAGTCAAGAGTTTTAAGGTTAAAATCCTTGTGAGGGCAGTTACTTTTATTCGGATTTGAATACTAGATCGTAGATAATGGTGTTCTGTGATAGTTGGGTTTCAATTAACCATACATCTCAGAAATGGTTGATCTGAGACTGTATAAGACTACACTTCATTTACATTCATATATATCATCCTCATTTATCCTCAGAAGCAATACGTTACGGTGGTTCTGGAGGCAAACAGAAAAAGAGAGAGAGGTCCCATCAAATATGTGTTTTTAATTAACTTGCTTTCAGTATCAGAAAATTTGATTTATTTAAGTACAGTTTGGTAGTACTAAATGAATTGGTGATGAAATTCAATAGTTTGTGATAAAATATTATGTTATAATTATTATTTTTTTCTTATTTTCTGTCTCTAATTTAAAGATTATTTTTTCCTAATTTTAAAGATGCGTGCAATTTTCCTTAATACATTAACATTGTAGTTGCAAGGATCTATAATCACATCATTTTTGTTAAGTTCCAAATTCCTATTTTTTGGTGGTTAGTTTATGAATGTTAATCATATAATGCAAAAGTAATAATTTACTTAAAAAATAAATATTATTGTTTGACATTCCCTTATGTAATTAAATAAGTAGTCAGAATCATTGCCGATTAATTATGTGACCCCTAGTTTAAATACTTTTTGAAAGAATACTTTGTGAAATTTTTCAGTACAGTTTCATAGCGATAAAGTAAAGACTTTGTAATATAGTTAGATAGTTAATTTAGACAGTACTATCTCAAAACAACTTCACTTTGTTTTGTTGTTAGGCAAGTAATGAAATAAACATGAAAATTAATTATATTTAGCACAAGTTTTGGACAAGCTTTGTAGTAGGTGATAACTGTGTAACCCTTTTACACTAATGAAAATATAATTTATTGATTATTATTTAAAAAACAGCAAATCTTCACCTTGAACTATCAAAGAAATATTTTTCCTTTGTACTATTAAAAAGTTAATAAAATTTTTTATGATTTGTTATTACCATAATCATTATATATATTGTTAAATTTTGATTTATTTCTTCCATTGTCTATGAAGGCAAATAGATTTTTTAATTTCCAGGGACTGTCGTTTCCAAATTAATACTATTGCTTAATGAATGTTGTCATTTATGTTGAATTAATGAACCAAAACTTTTATGTCTAAAGAGATATTTAAAGGAATAAATTTTTGGAATGTAAATTTCATTAAAATAAGACTTAAGAATTGATTCTCTGATTTATGAAAAAAAATAAATAGATTTTTCTTTTTTCTTACAAATTGTAAATTAAGACTAGGATTTGTATTACTCATCATTTGGACTAATAAAATATGTTAATGAATGAATATAAATTTTAACTGTTTAATATTTTTATTTAGTTCAATTACTTTTATTATCTAATTGAAATAATTTTTTTGTTTGTCTTAAGATGAAAAGTGTAGTCTTATGTTTTAGTGATATGGTGACTAAACTTTTAAGTTATTAGGAGAAACATCCACTGTATTTGTATGCAGTGTAAGTATGTATTTGTATACAGTAATATTGTGATTTGTGGGATAGATCTTTGTCTTTGCTTACCATGATGGTCATTTTTATGCATTGCCTAAAATTCCTTTATTTTATTTCATACTAATCCATTTTGTAAAGGTTATTTTTTGAATTAAAAAAAATAACTTCTGTTAATTGTAAACAAACTTTTTTTGTAAACAGTCTTTTAAAACATAGTTTATTCTTTTTGAAAGTTCTTATGCAATCTTTGAAATTTGTAATTTGTCGTCTTCGTCGGCACTTACCGTTCTTCTTACTAAAAGTGCCAAAACATGCCTTATCATGTATCTTATCAATGATATTGTAGATTTTTTGAAAAATTTACATAAATATTGTCAGTAGTTTACCTATTATTATTTTACTGTTTATAAAATTTTGGTGATAACAATATATCCAGTTCTTTATCTTTTAAAAAGTAATCAACTTTGGTGTTATGCAAAACTTTCCTGGAAATTATTTTCTTTAACTAGAAATGTTTCAAACTCTATCCTATACATTTTAACTTAGTTGTTTTATGTTACAAGACAAAATCTTGTATTTTTTTTAGAGATAAAAACTTGCGAAGTCCATTCTCAGCTAAAATGGAAGATCTAACAGATCTCTCATTCTTTGAGATTTCAACTACGTATCTAAATAGTATCAATACACCCTCCCATACATATAAACATAGAAGTCATATTAAATTTAAAGATTTTTGATTCAACAATCTTGAGGTATTGACCTAAATAAATTCATGCATGTGTGACACGCATGTGCACACACACACACACACACACACAACACACAGGCGCGCGTTCATGTGTGTGTGTGTGTGTGTGTGTGTGTGTGTAATCTGGAGATATGGAAGACTTGAAAGAAGTAATAAGTGAGAGATGGTAATCCAGGTAAATGTTCCAACGTGTGGAAGTGTTCAAAGGTTTCCCCACAGATGATAAGTGCACACAAGTGTTTATAGTTGCAAGGGGTAACAACCTACATGCGGAGAGAATCAGAGACCTTGCGCCTGGGATCAGAAAAACTGAACAGTAGCAATAATATTCCAGGAGAGATGTTAATGAAAGAAACGTATAGCATGGAGATATTTTATCTGGAAGATGACAAGGATAAGAAACCATTGTGTATCATAATAATGGAAGAATAATAATATAGTATAATATTATACTATACTGAACTATAATATAGTGTGGCAGGTGGTTCAAGCTCTCAAAAAAATAAGAATAGAAACCGGTAATTTTAATTTACGCTTCTTCGCACCTAGAGACGCATTTGGCGACAAATTCTGTAAGTTCCTAAAATTTTTGGCAAGGCAAGAAAATCAATGGAGAGATGCATATTTAAGATTGATTGAGACACAAGTTAAAAACCAACAGCAGGACCACCAACTAAATTACCCTTGGTCAGCAAGTCAGGAGTCCTGTACGCAGATCTATTGAAAAAAGTTAAAAACAACAGGAGACGAGTTAGCTGAAGATATCTTATCAATTAAAAAAAGTCGTGTGAAATCCATGGAACTCAGAATAGCAGGGACGTCAAGCAAAAGAAAAACCATGATACAAAGATTAGGAGCTAATTTGGAAAACGCAGTCATGTCAGACCGGCCCCAAGAGTCGAAACCTCTGACGTTCCACATTAAAGGTCTTGACATGGACGTATCAGTAAAGGAAGGGGCTACTGGGGTGAGAAAAGAAGTAGGGGAAGACGTCCAAGTCGAGGTATCTTCTTTGAGGCCAGCATACGGACAGACACAGAAAGCCACCGTCGTGATTGCAACCGTGGCGCGACATAACTGTAACGAAAAGAAAGAATAAAGATTGGCTGCCATTCATGCCGGATCGACGAAAGAGTTGACGAGCTCAAATGCTACAGATGTTGGGGGTCTGATCACCACTCCCATGAATGTCATAGACCTGACCGCTCGAAATTTTGTTTTCGATGTGGCAGAATGGGGCATTAGACCAAATGCTGCCTAGAGCCAGTGAGATGCTTAGATTGTAATTATAAATAGATAGCTTAGAAGAAATCATAAATGAAGTGCCTCCAGGTCAATGTAAACAGGAGTCCAACTGCACCCCATCTGGTGTGGCAGTTGACTGTGGATTATGAAGTGGATTTCATAATGATTGCCGAACCAAACCGAATCGCCGCTAAAGATTGTTTTATGGATAATAACAGGGATACGGCAGTTAGAAACGTCTCGCAGCGATATGCGGTAAGAAGCGTCAAATTAGGACGAGGTGGGTCGCACTGAAGTTCACGTCATGTGTTGTTTTGAACTGTTATATTTCACCTAACTGTGAACAAGACAGATATTAGAATTTCTTGAACTTGAAGAGCAACTACATATACCGGAGAGTGCAATAATAGTGACTGTGATTTCGATGCAGGGAGCCTCATTCTGGGCGGCACGATATCGACTAGAGGGGGATGTAAGCTGGCGACACTGTATAGCTCATGGGATTTTACAGTTATTAATATCCCAACAGTTAAAACATTTGTGGGAAGAGGAGTAGGTTCGACTATAGATATTACTGTCGTATCGGAAAGAATACTTAACTACAAAAAGTAAATTTCTGGAGAGTTCTAAACGAGGAATGTTACAGCGACCACAGAGCCATTCTATTTGACATACTTATAGATTCCTCTGTTACGCAACTAAAGAGGCGTATATGGAAACCGAACGATGCACAATTATGTTCATTCATTCAATTAGTGACTTCGAGAATGGAAATTAGACATCTTCGAACTACGGAGGATCTACTAATTATACTTCGACAGGAAAGTGGCAAACACCAACAGGCAATAAAAGACGAACGTATTGGTGGTCAACATCAGTAGCTAATCTTAGGACTGCGGTTGTGGTCGCTAGAAGAGCACTGCAACGCGCAAGAAGAGACAGACAAGACGAAGTTGAAAGAACTGAATTAATCTATAAACAAGCTCGCAAAGATCTCTGCGCGGAAATTAAAATTGTGAAGCGTACCAGTTGGTACAAACTGGTTGAAGACTTGAATGGCGATCCTTGGGGGAGGGCGTATCGAATATTAATGACACGTTATGGTGCACCCCTCCCCACCTTATCTGTGGAGCAAGTTAGACTGATGATTAAAGAAATATTCCATGCTGAACAGTCATTGCAGATTGACATTTTACCATTTGTACTGCGACGTTTTAGTATAGAAGAATTTAGACATCCGGTTTCTAGAATGAACACAAATAGAAGCCCAGGGTCGGACGGTGCGCCGAGACTATTGAAAAGACTATGTGAAAAAAGCCCATTGGTAGTTTTGGATAATATTAATCAAGCACTAAGTGCTGGATCATTCCCTGTATCTTGGAAACAGGGTAACTTTATTATTGATACCGCAGCCAGAACAATGTACGAGATATAGGCCGATTTGCTTACTGCCAACTTTTGGCAAGATTTATGAAAGAATGATAGCTGACAAAATATGGATCGAGCTAAATAACAATGGCAGACTGACTCCAAACCAGTACGGTTTTATACAAGGATGTTCAAAGATTGACGCCTTATTCAGAGTTGTTAATTGGGCGGAGGACCAATAGCAGAGTGGGCACCTGGAGGACCAGAAGGATTCCCCTGATGGTCCTCATGGATGTCCGCAGTGCCTTTAACAGTTTACCGTGGACACACATTGTGACTGTGGCAATATTAGTGAATATTTATGCATCACAATCAGGAGCTTTCTTCAAGACCGAGCATTACTACCCTCATCAGAGGAGGGTATGATCACCTTTAATATGAGGGGAAGAATGCCGCAGGGTTTCCGCCCTCAGCTTCCTCCTATGGAACTCTGCTGAGACTGGGTTTTCAGGTGGGGCTGGAATTATTAGCCTACGCGACGATCTGGCATTGCTAGTTACTGGCATCAGTGAAGACGAAATAAAGGATAAAACAAACAGGGCAGTTAGACAAATAAGCGTCTTGCTTGGAAGCCAAAGCCTAGAGCTGGCTACTCAAAAGACACAGATGACAACAATTGTGGGGAGGCGGAAAATCCAACCAATTAAATTCAGAGTAGAGGAAGCTATTGTTGAATTCTCTCCACATGTTAAATATCTAGGTGTCTGGTTTTCAAGAAACTCTTTGTATAACCAACACTTAACTGAGGTGACATAAGAAGCTGAGAAATGCGTCAACTCTCTGAGTCGCCTGATAGCGGTGAAGGGGGCTCTCGCTTTGCAAAAAGGAAACTGCTAATGACAGCTGCATTGGTGATTATTTTATATGTTGTACCGGTCTGGTTCAAAGCACTTAATATATCAAAAGAAATGTCAAGAAATTAGCAGCTATTAAATTAGCAGCAAAGGAGACTAAATTTGAACAGCGGCATATAGGACTGCATCTACAGAAGCAGCAGCATTAGTGGAGGTGCCCTCGATTAAAATATGGCAATTCAGATAAAAAGATTTTATAAAGGTATGTCAAAGGAGGAAGCTGCCACACTTGCTACTGAAGAACGGCAAATGAATTGGGATGGTGCACACATGGGTCGATGGACCAAAAGACTAATCTCGGGACTAGGCCTGGGGCTTTGGCGATGTGGATTATTACCTCTCTCAGCTCCTCTCTGACCATGGACACTTTTGAGGAATATCTATATAAATTTAAGAAACGAGATACCCCAAATTGCTTTTACTGTAGTGGATTGAGTACTTCCCTACATACCTATGAATGTGTTAAATGGGACAGTTTGAAAGAAATAGCTGATTTAAAAAGGCTGACACCAGAAAATACAATAATGCACAGTTGAGTGGCAATCCAGGCTGGAAAGAAGTTCAGAAGCTAGTTACAACTATCCTTTAAATCAAAAGAAGAGGATTACCACAATTGATTGCAAAAAAGAGAGAGAGAGAAAAGAGACTCGTTCAGGGACAAGACCTGAACCAGTGGGGGGTGCTTATACCTGTATGGGCCCTCCCCATTTGAGTGGGCAAAGGAAAGAAAAGACCGAGACCTGTCAGAGGGGGTGGGGCCCAGGAACAGTATGACCGGATCTGGCTAATCCTTTAGTTAGAAGCAGGCAATATAAAAGCATGCTGTACATCCAGCATGGCAGGTCAGCCTGCCATGCTGGCGGGGAGGCCTGTTAGAGGCTAAAGACACTCTCCCAGACTGAGTTTTGCTTAACTGCTAGTCTGTTACGGAAGAGAAGGTTGAAGTAAAAAAAATCATTGAGGATTGTCATAACTGTGAAAATATAATGACACCTTGAAAAGATTATAGTTATTAAATTTTTGTTATGATGTTTAAAAAGTCGATAGTTTTGAATTATTTTTAAATTGTATATTTTACTGAATAATTAATAAATTGATTTTTGAAGTAAAATTGCTTGGCTACTGTTGTTTAGTTTTTAAGTAAATTTAAACCTGTTGAGTTTGTGTTTGGGTCAGTGTTATTAAAGGAAGCTATTGATGATGTATGACTTCCTGTATAACATTGGTTGTGAAATGTATTTTACTCTAGATGTATCTTTCATGTATCTTTACTCTAGAATTTCTCACTAGGCTAGTCATAGAGTTCAGGTATAAATTGTACAGGTTTAGGGTTCTAAATCTAATGTATTTTTATAAATTGCTTTTCATATTTTTATAAAAATTTTATTTTTTTTCTTTATCTTAATGCATTTTATGACATTATGTTAGATACAACTTAATGAAATTTTATAAAAAAAAAAGATAATATAAATCAATTCCCAGTTTGATTTGTGTGTTTTCTGATAGTTCAGTCATGTTTCAAACTAATGATAAACAAGCTACTAGTATAAAAAATGATGTGAAGATAACATTTGCAATCAGTTAATCTATTTGTGTGTACAATTAAGTTATCTTGACGACTGATAATTATTATTTATTTGTGACTATGACCATTTCATATTTAACTACTTTATTTTATAATATTTACTATTTGAAAAATGTTGAATCTTTTGTTTTCGAATAAGTCTTGTAATTTAATGTGATTAATGTAGCGTGAAATCGCATTGAATCTTATCATAAGATCACAGCATATTGTTAACATCATTATTTTGAATTTAATAAAATTCACATATAGAAGTC
>JAAAKQ030198009.1:0-11907 GCA_010016005.3 Zanna intricata
TTAGACTTCTAACATTCCACGCTCTGACTCGTAGAATGTTATTTTTTAATTTTCTGGTGACCCCTTCCTTAGTAGTCTCCACCCAGAGATCCGAACGGGGGTCTAGTTTACCTCCGGAATTTTTTACCAAGGAAAACGCCATCATTGTTTTTGAAAATGCAGAGAGCCACATTTTCTTAGAAAAAATACAGCTGTAGTTTTCCATTGCTTTCAGCATGATTGATTAAAGCTTTAAAAAAACAAAATATTTGGCAGCTGTGATGCTTATGTTTTTAAAAATCTTTGTATATCCATTTAGAAAATAAGAAAGTTATCTATTTTTTCAATAATTACAAAAAGGAGGAAAAATTACCAGAAAGAAAACTTAGTAACATTTTTAGCATATTAATAATCTTGAACTATTATTAAAAACAAAAAAAAAGTTGTAATATTAAAGTAATTTCTAAACTATTATTTAATTAAATTCAGCAGAAATATAGCTTAAAACCTGATTAAGCCTAAGGTGAGTACATACCAGCTAATAAATAACTGCTAAATAGTTAATTCTGAAATAAAATTATTTTAACATGGAGTATTACTCACCAAGTGCTAATGATAGTTCTGAGATTGAATTATCAGTAAGATTAAGGCGTCGCAATGATATAACTGTATATAATGCATCGGGTACACGAGGTAAATCATTATGGCTGAGGTCAACATCAGTCAATTTAGTTAATGTTTCCAGACTTGCAGGCATATTGGTTAATGTACGTTGTGTATTTCTCATATGAAGGGTTTCAAGTTCAGTCAGTGAAGGCAGTTGCCTAACAGAAAAAATAAAATATATATATTTTTATTAAAACAAAATTAAAATGTACTATCTTTTTTTATGATCACAACAGTTACAATCTTATATAAAATAACAAAATCTTAAATATCTATATGACATGAAAACAAACTCATTCCTTTTGGTGAAGAAAACATCAATTAAGCAAAAAATGCTGATTTCAAAGGAAGTATAAAATATGACTTAACATAAGAAGCATAAAATATAAACATATCAGCACCACTTACACAAAACTCCAGACAACAACCATTCTCAGACATATGTAACAAAAATATATGATATATATTTATTTTGACATGATTATTCTCATACTGTCTGAAATTCATAAGACTTAATGAAATCTTGGCATTTAGCATTATTACTTTATATACTGACCTCAGCTGGAAATGTCCAAGTGGATTGTTATTAAGTATTAATGTTTGCAGGTTGGCCAACCGTCTCATTTGTGGTGGTAAAGTTTCAAGTTGATTGTGGCTCAAATCGAGAAACAATAAATCAGTAAGATTCATAAATAGCGTATTTGGTATTGATGATATGCTGCAAATAAATAATAATAATATATGATTAGATTAAAAAAAAATTCAAAGTTTGATTTGAGATTTTAGGTGTACACATGATTTCATAATCTACATTATTATTCAGTAAAAATCCTAGTTCCAAGCATTATATAATAAAATATTTTTTATTACATCAATTATATATGGATTTATACATACAAGGCAAGTTTTTTAGTAAGCAAGCTCCATTTTGAACTAGTCAGCTACGTACACAATGTAAACAGATGGCGCTTGCATAACTCAATCATTTCAACTAATTGCCAGTTGTTAACAAAAATATTTTAATCATTTTGTTATTAGTCATTTATATTCATCCATTTACAATGAAAGCTATAAATCATGATCCTGCTGAGTGCGAAGCACAATGAATAATGAGATTTTTTATGGCAAAAAACAACTTGCTGCTGAAATTCACAGGCAAATTTGTGACATTTATGGGTTGAATATTATGACTGACACTAACATAAGAAAGTGGCTGTTCATTTTGAGAAGGTGAATAAATATCATGATGAAGAATGTAGCAGCAGACTGTTTGTGATAATAGATAATTTGATTGAAAATTTTGAAAAAGAAATTCAAGAAAACCAGAGCTTCATCAAGTCACAATTGTCAATAATGTTTCATGATCTTTGATTTCAGAAGTTTTGCCTGAAAAACTGGGCTATAAAACTTGTGTACCAGCTGAGCACCAAAGATGTTACTAGATGCACACAAGGAAAAAATCTTGCTGCAGCATATAAATCTTTGTGGCATTATGGAAATGAAGATGATGGATGAATTGTTTCATTACATTATCAGAGATGAAATGTATTTGATCATAATCTAAATTCCATGCATTTAGATTACTATACACAAAAATCATTTTATAAATTATAAGTTAGTAAAATGGTACACACTTGTTATGACTGAGATTGAGCACTAATAAACTCTTGGCTTGATCAAGACCATCAGGAACTTCACGTAAAACATTATGACTGAGGTCAAGTGTAGTCAGTTCCTCATTTCTAAAAAGCTCAGCTGGAATACCAGAACTTTTAACCTTGTTACGTCTTATATTAAGTGATCTGAGACTAGATAACTCAGTTAATTCACCATACAATCGTTCTAAATCATTCTGCACTAAAGATAGATGTTCCTGAAACAAAAAAAACCAGAAGATATATAAATAGCATAGTTCTTTGAATTTAAGACCTGAAATTTAGTCAATATTTTTTGGGAAAAAATAAAAATATCCCATAAAAATATTAAAATACTATATAAATTTTTTATTATAAATTACAGTAAGTCAAATATTTTGCATATATCAGTATTTTTCATTAAGTTCATTCTATTTTGAAACATGAATATAAAAAGTTAAATAGTAGCTACTTACAACAATTTATTGAAATAATCCAAATATGTAGTGAAACACCTTAATTGAAAGCACTTAACACTATTTTATGTACTATATTACCTCAAATACAATGTAATTACCTATGTATATATTTAGCTTTACAAATAAGGTATTTTATCACTAATCACAGTAATTTTTCATGACAACACAATGTGTCTTGTTAGCTTTCTATGTTGTTGTTGAATCATCGTCATCAGTTTCATCTATGTCAGATTCATTTGCATCACTGTGGCTCCAAAGTACATTGTCTTCAGAACCACCCAATGCATTCGACAAGGAACACTTCAAGAATGATTTTTTAACTATTTCTGGTGACAAATCTTTTCAAGCTTTCAAAATCCATTCTACAATCGTATCTGTTAATGCTTGGAGTAAGGGGATGATCATTTTCTGTCAATCACCAATTGCATTGTGCATGAATATAATCTTTAAAAGAATTATTAATCCTGTCATCCAGTAGTTGAAATTGACTTCTCATATCTCCAGGAATTACAACTAAATTACATTTTCCATTTGTCAGTTTTGTTTTAATGCTGTCAGACAAATGACCATGAAAAGCATCCACCACTAACATACCGTTTCGTTTCAGAAGTTCACCTGGTCTATGTTCCCATACACATCCTAACCAATGTTGCGTTAGATTTTTCATCATCCAAGCGTTCTGTTGAGCTCAAACAATTACACCACCACAGAACCTTTCTTTTGGCACAGTTTTCCTTTCAGAATTATATATGGAAATAATTTATTTCCATTGGTAGTAGTACTCAACAATTACTCTTACTTTCTCATATCCTGTTGTTTTTATAATTAGTTGTTTTTGTCCCTTGTCACTAATGATGTAGTTTGATGGCATATCAAAGAACACAGCAACTTCATCAGGATTACTGATTTGACTGAGACAGCATTGTTTCTTTAATTGTAGATCGATTATATAACATTGATATCGCATTAATTTATGCTCGTAACCTGATGGTAACTTCTGGCAAATGGAGGTTCTGAGATGCAATTATAGACGTTATCTGTTCATGAATTTCTCACACCACCCACAGCTAGCTTTAAATTGAAGACCATTATTTCTGGCAAATTCCCTGGCCTTTCATCTCTTGTCACTGGAAGAACTTTTGTGTGGCGTTCCTTGAAATAGGCCAAAACAGCAGCATGGATTTCCAGATATTTTCTGCACTTTGGTATCAAAAAAGACTTATTCGTTTGTTTACATGCAAATAGATAATTTCTGTTTCTTACTGCGCCACAAACGCAAATTCACTTTGTTTACCATGAACCGTTTACTGGTAGCACGATTTCCAATTGGTTCAGCACATAAAGCAACCTTGCATTTTAAGTCTGCATCATAAGTGAAATGATTTTTCATAATGATGAAATGGTTAGAAAACACAACAATTAGATAGAAGGGAATGGTTATGCAAAAAACAGCCCAAATTTAAACAACAGTAATATACCGTACATTTGTTTAACATTAAATGGAGATTAGACAGGAAACATGAAAGAATGTTTATCATCATGCATAAAGCACATGCACAAATTCCAAAATGACTCATCACTAAATTATGATGTCAACAGTGATAAAGGTGTTGAGATGTAAAGCTCTTTGTGATAAGTTATCTTTCTAGAAATTTATGTACATACTATACTAACAGCAGCCAAAAGTGGCATCTCTATCCAAAATCCAAGAACAACTTAAGATTTCCTATGGAAAACTCCTGGCCTTCTTCAGCAATGTGTGTCAAGTAGATGTAGCCTGCATTAATATAATCTATTCAACTGTCTCCCTACTGGAAAAAAATTAGTCTAACTTAAAATTATAAAATTATTTATAAACTCACCAACTTCATCAAGTTGCCCAACTCTTCTGGTATTTGACCAAGAGAAGATCTGTCCAATTTAAGCCACTGGACACCTGACATATAACGTACAGACTTTGGAAATCTTCCATCCTATGACAATAATTAAACAAGTTATAGTTTTTTCTTGTGATTTATAACTTCAAATCATGTCAGCTAGATTACAATTCAGAAGTTTTGTGATTTTGAGAATCACCAAAGGGCTGGAATTCGGTGATTCTCAAAAATATTAATTAACCAGTTACAAAGATAACAGGCAAAAACATAAAAAATGTCATCAGTTTCAGGAATCTTTTAATCTTATTCAAAGTAAATTACTACATGGTAGTAATTCAGTAATTTCATTAAGCTAGTTTAACTTAAGAACATTGTATTTTTTAACAGCTTTATGAAGTGATCAAGTGTTTTTTATCAAGAAAAGAAAGACCATACTGACCCGCTCTTCAAGAAATACCATTTATAAAGTAAACTGAAAATTCAGATTTAGATAAAAGTTGTATTTTTCTTCATTTCTGTGGCAATACAACTGACCAGTTCTAGTGTGAATAGTTAATTTTACAAATTAAATAATTTATTTACTTAAAAAGTTCATATCATTTCAAGATGGCAGTCACATTCCAGTTACATTAAATAACCCAAAATAAAAAAAACAACTGGTATGGAATATTCCAAACCAGTTAATTCTTACAGATGTTATCACTTCTTAAAATAGGCTATATTACTCTAGTATTTTTTTTTCGATGAAAGTAGAGTAAAAATCTCGGCCAGAAAGGAAGAGTATCAAACACATCACTGAATAAAGTAAACAAAGATTTTTTTCAGGTAAAAAGATTTAATGCAATAACAAGACAAAAAGTTAAAATACATAAACTATTAGCCTTTTCGCCATTCATATTACGTGAACTAAATATTTTATTTTATAATGATTAAAAAATATATATATTTATAAACCAAGCCTATCAAATAACCTCTGTACTTACACTGAAATCATTTCGGCTAAAATCAACACCTCGTACGAATGGTAATACACCAGTATTTGCCATAGTACTCTTTAAAAAGTGATTAATAAAAATAAATTTAAATTAAAATCATAAAATATCTAAAACTATGTTATTAACCACAACTACAATAACCTGAAACCACCGTTCGTATTTACATCGTGAACAGATGATGGTAACTCGTAATCAGTGCCTTTTTGATTGACAATCTCATAGTGTAAAATAAATAAATAATTTTTTTTAAAATTTGTTGGTAAAATATTTAAACCAGAAAACAATGAAACTTATTTCTTAAAATATCTTAAATACGTGCGAATTTTAATAAATATTACGTAAATTGGTTTCTGAGGTTTATTTTCATTGCATTAAGCTGGTAGCAGCCTCGGCCTTTTATCCGGAGGTCCTGGGTTCGAATCCCGATCAGGCATGGCATTTTTCATACACGCTACGATTCATTCATCTCATCCTCTGAAGATATACCTTAACGGTGGTTCCGGAGGTAAAACAAACATAAAAAAAATCTGGTAGCAGCACGTGTTGCCGACTGCTTCATAATAGCGATGGGCAAAATCGAATGATTTTAATAATCGAGATATTAGTAATCGAATGATATAAATATAGACCGATTCATTGGAAATATGAATATTAATAATTTTTTTCAGCAGTGGCTACTGGTGAAAAATTAATCCTCCCTAAATTATTTTCTGCCAATGATGTGGTTTTATTTGAATTATTATCTTATTCTCAATCAGCTGCTAATATTTTGATATGTTTGTTTTTTGTTTATCAATGTTGCGTTAATTCGTATTTGTTACTGTTTCAGTCAGTGTTAAATAATAGCGTTTTTGAGTTTTGTTTCTTTAGTTTTTTGAATCAGTTTACAGGAATTTTCATTTATTTTAGTATTATGGGAATTATTACGTAATAGAATTTACTCATTTAGAGACTATTTCATTAAACTTTGGTTTTATTGAGTTTATTTTTCGTTTATAATTTAGCCATTTAGAAAATTTCATATTTAGTTGTATTTATAGAGTAGAATTATGAAACCAGTGGGGAAGTTATCACTCGTTTGGATATTTTTTACTAAAAATTAAGACAAAAAATTTTTTTTGTAAAATTTTCCAAAAAAACATTTTAAGTTTTTAGCATTACTACAAACCTAAAAGATAATAGCAGAACATGTTCCTTCCACATCATCAACCGAAACACCAGGTAGTAAAATTTCATTTAATAAAGTAAATATAGCTCTGCCTAAAAAACAACTATTTTATTAAGACATTATGACAAAGAATTATCTATAGCAGAAAAAATTGCAATTGATAGAAGCATCATTAAAATGGTAGCTTAATTTCCAGTGTATATCATTGGTTAAAAATCCCAGTTTTTTAGAATATACAAGAAAATTGCAACCACTGTACACACCACCTAGTAGGAAACATTTATCATGTACATTGCTACCACAAATTTACTCTGAAATATCAGAAAAAATGAAAAATATGTTAAATTCAATAAAATATGTTTCAGTAACTACTTATATTTGGTTGACTGATGACAATAAATCATTTGTTACAGTGACTAGTCATTTTATACACAGTAACAAACTGCATTTAATTGTACTTGCAAAATATATTTGCTCATATATATTACTCATGGAATGGCAATCAGCTCTATTTTTAAAAAAATTTTCTAAGAATGGAATATCACTGACAAAATTATGACAATAGTTGCAGAAAATGGATGTAATATAAAAAATGTAATTAATGAATATTTACATTTGAAAGTGATGGAGAATATTTATTCTGTTTAATTTTATTTTGCTTGATTGTCTTGATATTATTATATTTTCTGCAAGAATCTAAATTAATAATTATTTTTGTAGTTAAAAATTTAGCAGTGCTGCTTAAAATTTTTCTCTTTTAATTAAAAAAAAAATATATATATATATATATTTTTATGATATCTTTGTGTAATTAATAAAAGTGAAAGTGGAATAATAATGTGGCGATGTGTTAATTCCTAAGACTTGTTATTTATAACATAAAGTTTATGGTGAGTATGAATTTATTTTTTTTTAATTTTCGAATAGTAGGAGTGTTTATAGCATAGCGAAGTAGCAAGAAATGACGTCATAAAATAAATACGTTTCGTTGCTGGAGTCTGTAATTGTGTGTTACAGTATTCACTCCAGCGAAAATGAGAAGTAGTAGTTTAGATTTTCTCATCATTCATATAGTAGTAGTTAGTATTAGATCTACACTTCTTCCAAATTCCAGCTAGTGACGAATTAAAAGTAGTAGTAAAATTTAATAATCATTCAAAATGTAACTAACATTCGCCTACACTAGTAATATATTCAAGCGTCATTCGAATGATGCAGTTTTCGAGATATCTCGAGATATTTCAATAATCGAATTATTAACTACATTTTCATTCGAGAGATCTCATCATTACTCCATAACCTTGCCGTCCGCGTGTGCTTCGCTTTGTAGATTATACGAACAAAAAGTTAAATTTTTTGGGATGGATGTGCATGTAAATGATGTTGTGCTTCCTGGTGATAAAGTTTCTGACATTGATAAGATTGTAGATTCGTCAAAAGTAATTTTAGGTCCTGGTTTGAAGCGTTTTGAAGGTAAAGTGTCTGTTACTAAAAATGGTGTTTTAAAACGACATGGTAACATTTTGTTTTGGGTTGACTGTCAACAGAAAAGATATGTACCATCTTGCGGAGAATTCGTCATTGGGATTGTTACTAATAAAGGTGGGGATTATTTTAAAGTTGACATCGGATCGAGTGAAGCGGCTGCGTTGAGTTATTTGTCATTTGAAGGGGCGACCAAAAAGAATCGTCCAGATATTAATGTTGGAGACGCGTTATATACAAAAATTTTGAGTGCAAATAAAGATATGGAACCAGAATTAGTGTGTGTCGATTCTGACTGGAAAAAAGGTTCTGCTGGACTTTTGGATACAAGAGGTTTCATATTTAATTGCAGTTTAAATCTAATTCATAAAATTTTGTCTTGTCATAACGAGTTATTCAATATTTTAGGTAGATTAGTGCCTTTAGAAGTGGCAGTCGGAATGAATGGTAGGATATGGATTAAATCAAGTAATTACAAACACACATTAGCTGTAATTAATACAATTCTATCTGTTGAAATGTTGAATAAGAATGGAATATTACAAAAATGCCCATCTATTTTTTTAAATAAACTGGAAGAAATTTAATAAAATTTGTACATTTATTTTCCTTTTTCAGGTTTTCATAAATATGTTAACATGTATACTGTTTAGTTGTTTAGAAGTACACTTCAGATTTCTGTATACATTGAATATTATTAACAGCCCATGTTATTTTTTACAAAACTGCTAGTTATTTTTTTAATGTAATTTAAGAGTATATTAAATTCAAATTGAATATTTTTACTTTCTATGTTATTATGGAACTGTATATATTTCACAATATTACTGTTTTGATGTCCATTTTTATGTTCTGTAGAATATTAATGTTTCTGGATGTAATAATGTATTCTGACCATAAATAATGTATTCAGAGTGTATATGAATGGATTTAATAACGTACTTATTTACTCATTACTATTTTAAAAAAAATAATATTAATCCTCAAACAAAACAGTATACATATTAATGTTAATAAAGTAAGATAAAAACAGCCCAAACCATCTTTCAGAAAGGCTATCTGCATGGCGGAGTGGTAGCATCTCTGTTCGTCCATAAGCCCTAGTCAGGCATGGCATTTTTCATATGCTACAAAATTTCATTTCCATCTTCTACGCACCAGCTTCAAGCTTTTGTGGCAGTATCATCAAGAAAAAATCTCATTTAAAATATATCAGCCAAAATTCAACAGCCATTTAGTAAATTCAGATATAGTACACTTTACATGTATCTTCTAATTTTCTTGATTTTAGTTAGAAAAAACACTAAATGTAAAAATTAGTTTGTGTTATACTGAAAAATAATGGCACCAGTCTCTGAAGTTGGCTACAAATGACTGAAATCACTGTAAGTTAAAAAAGGTTGCACTTCTGTTTGGTTTGTAAATAAAGATTAGTAATATTTAATAACGCTCACCACAGTTTGTTTTTGAAAGAATCATTAAAAATTATTACTTATTGAAGTTCAAATACTAATCTTTTATTTCATATTTGTTTTTAATGGTTCATTATTTTGCACTTCTTTTCTCATTTTAATTTAATTTTATATTAATAAAAAGTTAAATTTTTATATTTTAATATTAATTTTTGGTTTTTTTTTTTTTTTGTGTGTGTAGTGAGAAAACTCTATTCAGATAAACTGCATTATATGCCTAGCACACATTGTAATATGTCTAGACTTGTTGACAAATATAAGTTCCTCAGGAGTCACTAGGTGGTCTTAGTACTTTATACAAGCCACTATATCCGTAGTATAATTTCTGCTGGGCACATAACCGAGTTTATTTTTTTTAATATTATGTATAAAGATAGAACATATAAATTAAAAATTTATTAGTCTTCTAGTATTTAATTAGATGAGGTTGGGTTATGTTTGGTTAGATTATGTTGATATCATGCAGAGTTCAGTACACAGAATCATTAGTTACTTAACTGAACCTTAATCTAAACTTAAAATCTAATCTTAAGCATGAATTACAGTAAGAAAACATGGTATGACATACAATCGACTAACAAACAGTGATTTGTTAATAGACATCTAATGCCATCTAATGGAGGCTTGCAAAACTGAGATGTGTTTGCAGCAGACGTAGTACTATGTCTGCTGGGCATATAATGGAATTTAACTCTTGATTGACAGCATTTATATGGCCTTATTAATAACCTACTCGATTTATTCTGATGCTTTTTTTTATGCTAGTACTAGTTTTTTATGCTGTGTATAAAATTAAACAGGTGCAACATAAATATTATACTTAACTACCATAGTCAATGTGTTACTTAATTTTTTAAGATGAGTGTCATTAAAAACAATAAATCTACTGAAGAAAGTCGTATAATTGGCCCTGAAAAAAAGAAACAGTTTCCAAGACTCAACCGGCCCCTAGATAACTTCACTCCTGTCTAGTGAGAAGGTTCTATCCCTTGGATCCCTGTAGTATTCATTTGCCTTATGGTTATTAGAATGTTGATGGTAAATAACAATTAAAACATTTAGGCTGTATGGAAATCTGAAAAAGAAACTAAATTACAAAAGACATAATAATAGTAATTATGGTAACTAAAATACATATACTTTTCTTTATTTTCCTAACGTGTACATTGGGTCAATCCATATTAAATCATTCAGCCATTTTTACTCAACATTTTTAATTTTTATAAAACTGTTATTAGGAAACTGCACTATCTATATGAATGTAAAACTGTCATCAAAAAATGTTTTTGATGATTATTTTTTTCCGGCTGCCATTTTTGTTTGCACAAATTACTGTTTTTCAAAAATAACGTGTCTTTGCAGAAAACCATGTAACACCCTTATTTATAAAGATATCATGATAATTAAAAACCAGAATACTCAGCGTGAAATTATCTAAAATGATTGTTATGGCTATTTTCTTATAAGATTAACAAATTTGGTAAAACAAAATATCTATATATAAAATGAATTTACAATAAAAATTCAGTTTTCAAGACCAGTATTTTGAAGAAAAATTATCTCATTGATTATTTTTTCCGTTAAAGTAAAGATATCTTAAAACATAGCTTGGAACTTAAGTTGCAGCCAGGAGACTTGTGTCTTTTTTTCCTAGACATCTTCAAAGAAAGCCGATCGGCTGTTTTCAACCATTTTCAGTGCCGTATATCTAAGAAGGGACAGAGTGAGAAAATTTTACAATAAGCACTTCTTCCAAACATGCTGTATAAATTTGATTACTGAGACTTACCTAGTTTAGGATTTAACCCCCATCTTAAAAAATTAAGAAACGCTTTGAATATGTAGTCAAGTATAATATTTATGTTGTATCAGTTTAATTTTATACACAGCAAAAAAAACTAAATATGTTATCAGAATAAATCGAGTGGGTTTTTAGGTTTCTAATAAGGCCATATAAATGCTGTCAATCAAGAGTTAAACTACTAGTACAGGAAACAAAGATTTTGACCTTGCAATTTTTTGAAACAGCATCGATTTACTTGAAATCTTCACAGATGGTAGGGAATAGACCAAGAATCAAAATCTATATGGTGCCAATGTACGCTTTCACCCTGGGGGTAGTTGCCACCCCATCTCGGGGGAGGAAATTTTT
>JAAAKQ030198031.1:0-11907 GCA_010016005.3 Zanna intricata
ACAAAAAAAAAATACAATTATTGAAGTAAAATCTCAAATATATTAAATAGCCCCTACTCAATATTTTCCAATTAAAGGAATAAAAAAAGTGAATCAGAAAAAATATCTTGAAATAAATTTTCAATACATTTGTTAAAACTGCACAAATTGTAAAAAAAAAAAATGTTCTTTTATAATCTGTAATACAACTTCAATCATTTTATAAAAACAGTTTATAAATCCACTTTATTTTAACGAACGTCCAAAAAAAGGTGTTCAGGTTTTAATTCGATCCGCATATAAACATTTTTTTACGTAAAAAAAATTTAAAAAATTAATTAATTTTTAAAATATAAAATAAAATCAATTAAAAAAAAAAACGCAAACAAATATAAATTCTTCAATACTTATTAAAAGTTCAAGTTTTTGAAATCAGCGTTAAATCAAGTATTAATAATATTTTTATAAACAACATAGATTTCGCATGCCGAAATTTAAAGAATTAAAAAAGCACCCGCATTATTTCATTTTAATGCGGTTTTTTAGTCGATTATCTTATTTCGCATAGCGATCTATGGGAAAGTAGTCGATCTGGACTACAGAAACAGAAAAAAAAACAGGAAGTGATAATTTTTTTTCTAAAAAGTTTATTTTATAATGAAATTATCCTAAAATTTGTATTCCTAGTAAAAGATACTTTCATAAATCAGTTACTTTATAAAATGAATACTAGACGTCAGTGGATATCAATATAATTTGATGGTTGGGGTTCAATTAACCACACATTTCAGGAATGGTCGGCCTGAAAATGTACAAAACTACACCTCATTTATATGTTATACATATTATCTTATCTTAATGGAGCATTGGGTGGAGGGCGAGTTGTTTATTGTTCACTAGCTGAAACAGATTGCAAGGGTACACATTAGGAATAGATAAATAAAAATTTTAATGAAAATATAACGAAATTATTGATCGTATAATATATTTATTTAAAACCAACGTTTAATAATCATAAAAACCCTTGATTTGTCTATCGCACAAAATACTACTTTTTTTTATTTGATTAAAAATTAAATTTTACTATTTATTTATGAAGCAGTAATTCCTTTTGTTTACTGATCAAATTAATTTTTTTTTTCTGTTACATAAACAGTAAGTAATCCACAAGGAAATATTTTACGACAAGATAACACCATTCTGTAAATATAAAACGATAAAACTTATAAAGAAGGATGGGTCGATAGATGGGCGGATGGACGTTAACCGGAGCTTTTACAGGGTGAGATAGGAATGTCAAGGTCATTGTTACAGTAGGGATCGAAGCAACAAAGTTCACATGTTGTATTTACGACAAAGGGGAGGATACGAACGCCGGCGACACACTTCAGTGGTTGGCTACGCTTTATTATACAGAACTGTATCACTTTTTCTCGGAATATAGTAATAATATTAATAAGAAACAAGATGACAATAAGTTCTTAGGTATACAGAAATAAAATAATTTTATAACAATAATCAATATTCTTTAAATCTTCAAGCAAGTAGAATTTATATTTATTTAGGATAGAAAAAAAAACATGTCGCAAGCAGTTATAAAAAGTGAAGTGAAATGTAAACCGTATAATGCCGATGTATTAAATTGCTTTTACCCTCAATTTATATTATAATGAGGCTTCATTCCCTCTTTTTTTTTTTTTTTTTTTTTTTTTTATAGAAATGTAACTAAGATACCTAGAGATCTATACAATAGTATAGGTCTGTAGGCATGTTCCATTACATTAAACTCAAAACTTGAAACGTATATATGTTTTCAACAAAATCATACATCCATTTATATTTAACAGATATTTCATGGTAAGGGGAAGATATATATCGAAAAAAAAACAAGATTTAGGAAAACGTGTTAAACAGAACATATTTTCAAAATAAAAAAAAATAGATAAATATTTATTTCAAATATCAAATCATTAATCATGCATATCCTATATTAAACTGACAAATATTTTTGTTAACCAATACTATATCACTCGAATCAATAAGAACTACTTTTTATCATACATCATCAGGAACAAGGCGGAAGTGGTGTGTGTGTTTAAAGTACACATTTGTTAGAATGTCTACAATTAAGTGTTCTTATAAGAGTTTCTTTTAACAACAGAATACTACAAACCAGTTTGATGAATGATAAAAATCATCACAGTTATTCGGCGCATAACCTTTCTAATATAATTATGAATAATCTTTTAAATTCGCTACCTTCATATAAATATGCTTACATTAAAATTATATCATTGGGAAACAATTTATTAAATCACCTAGGAAACAATAATTTGATCTAAGAGCAAACTAACAGTTTGCTTAGAAAATTGAATTTGTAGCCAACAGAATTTGTAGTAAACAGAAAAATGGATTTGTAGACATTATGAGGCACTACAATTGTGAAAAAAAAAAAAGAAATATATAACTTATGATGAACGTCTGACTGTTCAAAAAAATGAAAATTTAATTAGTTTTAAACAGAATTATTATTTTATATATGTAGAGACCAAATAATAATTAAAATAAAAAAAGTAAAGAATTAACTATTTCGATAATTAAAATAATTATACAGGTCTTACGCTAAATAATTTTACAACTTAATACAAAAATATTTTTCTTACTGTTTAAGCCTATTTTGGTATTAGTAAAAACGTAAGGTGAATAACAAATCATCATTTTGAAAAGCAAACAATACCAATCTGTATATAAAACTTTTGAAAAAATGACTACATGGTTATAAAATTAATTGGAGGGAAAGGCTTTACATGTACTTCTATATTTATGTTTAATAGTTTTATTTACAATGAATACTTTGGGAACGATCAAGATACTAATGAGAAAATATAACATTACAAGGTATCATAATGATCGAATGAGATCTTCAGATATTATCGTAAAAATGGCAAGACGATTACATGTAATAAGCGCGGCGAGTAGATCGAGCATACAGAAAAAAAGAAAAGAAACCGTAAATCGGTAGCATATGAAATCTAACAATAAAATGGTAGAAATAATAAAATGAACTAGGAGCTGGGTAATTTCCATCAGCCGTCAGCCATTTTAAAAGTTATTACAACATATGTTTGCTAAATATAGCTATGAAAACAAAAAAGCTGCTTCACTGCTTCTATATTCAGGTATAACTGGCTAAGCTTGAATTAATACTATTGAATTTTTGTATAAAATGTTTTTGCGTGTATTATAAATTAAATAAAAAATTAGACCACACAAAAATTAAAAACATAAATCGTGTCTTCTCGATGTACAGTTTTAATACGCTTACTTTTAAGCTAATCCCACAATTGGACAATACTAATTCTATTAATATACTCACTTTTGGTAACACACAAAAAAAAGAGAGAAAATAAAAAACTTTCAATCCTGTCTATAGCTATGAAAAGCGACGATTGTATTTTTAGAAGTGACAATTAAACGGAATTTCAATTAAAGAAATGACATATCGATGATTACATCAGATTTCTTAACAAAAAGATTTAAGAAATTCTGGTCAGTAGATATTCACTTTTTTAGTTTTATATACTAAGTAAATTTAATAACGGAACTAATTCGGTGAACAGCAGAATTAGCGAGAATGGTATCAAATAAATATACCAAAAAATAATTTAAATGACTGAATGGTATAATCACTCATCAACTGTTATATTAACAACTGTATGAGTTGCGGGGAAGACTTCGTTTCAAATCAGTTTTAATTAACATCAGTTACTTTTAATTGGATTGGAATATACCTACTACTATCGGTTGATGGTTTAACAAAACCAGACTATTCGTCCTAATAACGAATAAAACTTATTGCTAATTGAAATATTTAAACACGTGTGGTAATGTAATATTGAATAAAAAAATATTTCCAACTGCACAAAATATTTTTAATACCAAAATTATTCAATCATATTCGTAGCAAGAATTTTTAAATACATAATCGAGTGTCTGACTAGAAATGCTAATAAGAGTACAGATAAATAATATTTTTAGAGAAATATCATTGGACATTAGGAATATTTTTTATGATGAATTTAAATAAAATCAAACGGTTTTACTATTTAACGAACAGTAAATATCGTAAAAATGAAGATAATTTAACAGTAGATGGGAGTTTTAGTTTTAACACTACTTGTCTAGTCCAAGGAGATATTTCTACTCGACGAACTTTTTTTTCTTACATGTAAAGAAACTAAACATTTTGTAGAATCTGATAAAGATTGTTACGAAATAATCTTGGGATAAAACAAAAACAGTAACTTTAAAAATGAAAATGATTATTGGTAGAAGAGAACGAAATATTATCGTTCCAGGAGACGAGAGCTCTGAATGAAAACACGAAAATTAAAAATCAACTTCTCAAAACAAAGCAATAAAATACAAAATTATTACATCGATGTAGACTTATTTTAATTAACATATTTACATATTTAAACGGGTTAAGTTTAAAGCCTGGTGATATTAAATTTGTCATGAATTTTAACTATATATATATATATATATATATACTCACACACGAGTATATAAAGATAAGAACTAGATAGAATTAACTTTTTTACGCTAATTAAATAAGATGTTATTATAAATAGATATAACTAATTGCTTGTTTATATATTTTAACTAACAACTATAAAGGCTGCATTTTATTAAGATAAACATGAACAGTATATTATTTTAAAAATGAAATAAAATAAAAAGCAAAAGAAAAATTTGTAAAAACAGCTCTCACTACAAAAATAAAAAAAACTACGTTATCAGCTGCCAATTACTACCGACTGCACACAGTATTCTAAAAAAAAAAGCACTTTGTAAGCAAAACGGTACATGTTTATAAGCATAATGTAATCAAAGTGCAGCACATAATGCTGAAAGCTTTTAACGAAAGATAATGTAAAGTGTAACAAAAGATATTAAAATTGGTACCATTATTATATTCTACAATGGGACAAAAATATCACATTTCCCAAACCTTTTGTACAAAAGAAAAAAAAACTAACAAAAATAAAATATCAATTTACAAACCAAATTTAAGCACAGTATTTTAAAAAAGTTTTTTTCTTAATTAGCAATATAAAGCGAAATATAATTGATAAAAACATAATGAAATATAAAAAGGTTACTAAAAATGAAAATTAGGTATTACACACATAATTAGTATTATTATATAACTAATTTAAATAATTATACTTTACTTTATTCATGGAATAATTTAAAAAGAAAAACCAATTATCATATACATTTTTCAAAACACTTCTGTTTCCCTCCAAAAACAACTTATAAGCAATAAAACTGTAATTACCAATAATTTTGAAACATTTTTTTTTTTTTTTTTTTTGTTATAAAAGAGCGATTATCAACAACTATTATCATTATCCTAGTGGAAATTGGTAGCGTACGAAAAGATGCCGTGCTTGACCGGGTTTCGAACCCGGGACACCACAACTAAAAGCCATCTACCTACTCAGCCATGTTGATCAGTTTCAAAACAATTCTTAAATTATATAAGGGTTTGAAATTAATGTTGTTAATAAAGAAAAAAATTCATATTTAATGGGAAGTTGAAAAATGGAAAATGAAAAGATTAAAAATAAATTTCATTTGTAAAGGGCAAAAGGGTATTTTGTTATTAAAACAAGTAAATTTTCTTTTCTTTTTGTTAAAAAAAAGCTGTTGTCTGTAGAAAAACTTTTTTGATTAACAGATGACACTATTGTCGAAAAACCTTCTTTTTTTTTCTTTTTTTTACAAAATAAGATTAGATAAATTCAAGATTTCTGCGTGTAATTTATAAAAATATACAATTAAATATAAAGAGACAATGGTACAAGCAAAACATGTGACCACTGCTCCTCGAAATTTTAGATTGCATTAAAAGTGTATTTTCTCCAAATATATTCTAAACGTTACGTTATTTTACCAGATTTTTTTTCTGTTCAATTAGCAAATACAATAAAAACACAATTTTTTTTTTTTCACCTCCGAAATCACCATTAGGTTATATCTTCTGAGGATGAGATGAAAGAATTGTAGCGTGTGTGAAAAATGCCATGCCTGACCGGGATTCGAACCCGGGACCTCCGGATGAAAGGTCGAGACGCTACCACTCGGCTACGGAGGCTGGCAACACAATTTTGAATTTCTGGTACCCAGTATGTAATTTTTCACTTTTTCTTGCTTCAGTTCATTTAAATATTATACAATAACATTACCATGCAAAATTATGATGGAGAAAGATGATTTAAAAAAAAAACAAAAAACAAAAAAACCATAACTTTTTTAGAATTTGCCCTCCAAAATTTTTTATTTTTGCTTCAATTCATTTAAATATTATACAATAACATTACCACGTAAAATTATGATGGAGAAACGTGATTTCTTTGAAAAAAAAAACTATAAAATTTTCAATAATTTTTTTTTTTAAGTATTTTTCCAGCTAAATTTTAGTGTAGAATTATATTTTGAGTATATTTATACAGATTCGTGAAGAAAAAAATTGAAAATTTTGGGCGGCAAATTCCAAAAAAGTACCACCAGTATCACCAATGATATAAAAATAAAAAATTTGTCAACACAGGTTTAGGTTATCTTTTTCTTCAATGTACCTAACCAGAATTTATTAAGTTCATTCATATCTTAGAAAAATAATTTATAAAAATTTAGCCTTAGCTATTCCCCATTGAGTAGAGATGTACTCAGTAATTTGTTGCTTTATTTCATACGTCCCAGTCTTTCATACGGCTATAAGACATGTATAAAGCAATCAAGACAGTCGATACTGCACTATCTCTCTCTGAGAGTAATGATGTACATTACACACACAGGTTCTGTAGGTTCTCGGCTAGGAACGGGAGGGTGGTGTGGCGGCCGGAATCGTCACTTGGTGGGTGTCTTCCCCTACGGGGGTTGGGATGTAGGTAACAGAATGAAAGTATCTCTTAAAGGAGAATGATTAATTAATTTCGCCGCTTGGCATACTTACATGCCACAGTATATTCAGTTCAGTAAAAAATATAACAGGAAGATGCCTTTCATTTTGTTCAGTAAACCTGGCATAGTACCTTCATGTTCTTAGGAACAGCTACACTATTCTCCTATTTTCAGGATTGGGTGAAGTTTATGTCAGATATCCTACAATCTTTACAATTATGGTTCATTAAAAACGAATTTATAATTACAATTAAAAATATTTTATTTCTCATAGACCCAAAACAAACATGGTTATGTTCGCCTAATGTTATTCAAGTTATAAGAGGTTGGAGATTAACGTTCATAACTTTACGAGGACAAATTTTCTGTTTTTAAGAGCAGATATTAGTAAAATAAAATCTATTTTCTGCTGACACTATTTATTTTTATTTCATTTCTTTCCACTTAATAATTAATATTTTCTCTACGTTTTAAAATTAATCAAGAGAAAAATATAAAGATCACAATTAAAGAAATACTAGCAAGCATAAACATGATAAAGATTATAGTATAAAAAGGTTAAACCATTAGAAAATAATTTCTAATCAAGGAAAATGTAATCATAAAAGGCTATTAAATATAAAGCTTAAAAATAATAAAGATAAGTTGAAACTAACGAAAGATTAAAAAAACATAATTGCAATTTGTTAACAAGAACACAACGTATATTAAATCAATGATCCGGAGAGAAAGCTGCAAAGTAGGAGGTGAGTGTAATGTGTTCTATTTGCAGACATACCTAGATCCTCGACAAGTCGCAGCATGACGCCGCCGATGTGTAGATCACCTTTAACTCGCAATGATCTTTCAACTTGAAGATCTGTGACATACACCCGGAGATTCCACGTACCATCTCCTATAAGGTACCCGTCGGACATCATTTTGGAACAGGTTATTAGTTCCTGTTAATTTAAAAGAATATGTAACTAACAGTTTTAATTAAAAAGCACTTCTAAAGCAACCGCGAAGTAACATCGCTAAATAGATTAGATAAACAAAAATAGAGCTGTTATCACAAAACAATAAATTAAAAAAAAAAGTTTATGGAACACTGCTTTTAACACGGTTTGGTGTAAAAGATGTTTATTAACTTTTTCAACTGTTAAAACGAAAACAACACAAACGATTATCGGAATGCAGCGTATCAGTTTGATTCCGTACTGCACTGTAACGACTTCCTCACTGATAAAAATGACAGGGCGCTGGCACAGTGAATAACAAAAGCGCGGAATATGAATACAACGCAGTTGAACAAGAAGTTTTCTCGCGGTCGCTCACTCGACGATAGACCGTGAGACGGCGCAAACACTGAAATGCCGTAAAAGGTAAAGGAGGACAATGTAACTCGCAAGGTCCAATGCTATTGGTTGTAGTGGGAGAGCAACCCGACGGGGATTCGGAATCGATGAGAGTACTGCGCATGCGTCCCGCGTACATACAAACTCGCGCTGTTCTTTTAACCGCAAAAATAATACTGTAATACGATTTATTCTAATACTTTATTTATTATTCTAAAAAAAAAAATCTCTTTGAAACCACATATATTTATAACACAACATATAATTTAAAATTTAAATAATGTTATTTACTGTAACAATCACAGTTTATTGATATTTAAATTAATCTAATAAAGTTCTAATAAACATCTGGAGTTAAAGCGGATATAAACAAACTACTTTCTATCAATCCCTACTATTCACGCACAACCAACGTTAGTCCATTTAAAACTAGATGTAAGGAGAAACTAAAATATCTGCATAATAAATAATTTTGACCAATTCCATATACGGTAGCTGTTGAACAGGTCATAAAGAAATATTTAATGTTACATTCTATAAATACTTTCACGCATTTCATAAACTATGTATGGTTTTTAATTATAAAAAAATAAAAAGAATGAGTTTTTTCCATAAAATATTTTTTGTATCATTTCTACAGTAAACCCGACTATTTTAAAAAGTGAAGTAATAAATTATTGTTGAAATTTAATTAATAAATGGCAAAAATAAATAAAAGTTGGTAATTAAATGTTACTTGTTACTTACTAAATAGTTTTTATTTTTCCCTCTCAAAAAAAAAAAGAAAAGAAAATAAGATAATAAACAATATTGTACATTTTCGTTATAAGAATATAATAAATTTAGTTGTATCCGGAAAAATTTAAGACATTACTACAGTAGTTGCTATTAAATTGTAATATTTAAAATATTAATTAGCAATACATTAACATGTTTTGAACAAAAAGCGTTACAGGTAGAATTTTAATTTATTTTCATAATTTGTAGTAAAAAGTAAAATAGGGTTAATGGCTAAATTTATGAAAAAAATAAATAAAAATAAAAAAGAAAATATTGCAAGCGATTACATTTCTGTGAACGTGCGCATTCACCCGTATATATTACAGAAGTATTAATGTTCACATACGTGTCAAGAGGTGGGTACGTGTGTATTTATGCGCATGCATGCGTATGATTGTTTGTAACAGTTTATTTACTTCTTTTTTTTTTTTTTTTTTTTATTGTAGATTTTGAACGAAATATTAGTAGTTAAAAGTTCTTAACCAAAAAAGTTAAGCAAAAATATTTTGATAGCATAACACAGCCAAGATTTTAAGGTCACTAAGCATCTAAAAACTGTAATAACTGTTAATTTTTATTTTCTCTTTGAATTTTTGTTGTTACATTTTTATATTGATTACCGTTAGCTTCTTCATCTATTCTTCTACGGAACGAAACGCAAGGGTGGCGGGAGTTTATGTTTCCTCCCTACAATTTGCAGAGCCTGGGCTGATGCCCCTTGCTGTTGTGTCTTTCTAATATCGGGCGGGTCATTGTTTTTAATTGGTGGTTTTAGATTACTGTTTTGTTTTATGGACGGATTCGTTATTTGCGTTTCGTTCCTTTGTAAGTTTGGAGAAATACCGGGGCTGAATTCGGGAGGCCGAGTCTGCAAAGCCTGCTGCTCCCGGTGTGATTCCCCTTCAATCCGTCCACTGAAGTCCTTTCAGTGCCGGCGCCTTTTGGGCTGGCAGAAATACGCTTTTCGGGGCCCAATATGTGGCGGAAGCAATGCTTCTCCCTTTCCGGAGGGAGTCGCATGTGATGGCTGAAGCTATTCTTCTACTATATTATTTCAAAATAAAATTTAGCATTTAAGTATTTTTTAAGCATTTTGTAAAACTACATAAAAGACAGCATTATTAATTTGGAGATGCTCCAAAATAATTTGCAAGGGTTATTAGAGCTATTGCTTCAATTGTTCAAAGAATTTATCTAAAAAATATTTTCTCTTGAATATATATAATTAAAATTTCATTGTTATACAAGGTATAACAAATAGCATTGTTATACAAGGGATTTAAATAGCATGATTAACCAAGGCAAAATTCCATATTCGAGTCACCAAGTAAACACGCTGAACAATCATAGTAAGAAAATTGTAGCTCTAAAAATTATAACTTTTTCCTCCACTATCAAATCTTTTTTCATTACTGAAATATTTAATTTTTACCATTATCATGTTTACTGTTTACATTCAGTAGAAAGATATTCTTAAAAATTATCATCTATCCAACTCCGGAAACCATTGACAAAAGTAATAAAAGTCAGAATTTTTTTTCAGCTATACATCATTTCCATGCGATTCGGTATTTTCCTGTAAAATTTCGATGTTAAATTAATTTTATTTTTAATTTTAGATCTTGGAAGTTTTTTAAAAATATTTTGCTTAAATTGCTTAATAAATTTTGTAATTTCTCCTATCAGGAACTAGTATTAACACCGTCATAACTTGAGATTAAAATGAAAGCTAACATATTCCTGAGCAGATTTAAAAGCATAGTCGTTACTATGTTATTCAAGCATTATCAATTGTTGAACAAAATTACTGAGCATTCTGACAAAAAAAAATACTTCAGTACCAGGCTCAAAGTACCATTGCTTATAACTGCTGTAACAAAAAAAAATAAAATAAATAATTAAACAATTTTTCTCTCTTGTATTCTCAATTCTTTAATTCAGGTAAAACGAGGTAAAAAACGTTTTGGGTATAAGCTATTTCGTATTCCTATGGCCATTCTTTTTTTCTTCTCAAGAAAATTGTCTTTTTTAATAAATAAATGTTTAAATTAAAACACTAAACATTTTTCACACTTGGCTGAATAGTCTTTACGATGTTTCTCCATTAGCTCACAATCGTTCCTTTAGGAAAATTGTGACAAAATTGTTCCTTTAGGACTCGGAGACACATGATTTAATGTTTAGAAAATCATTTTTTTTTTTTTTGCTGCAAAGTTTTAAAACTAATCAACCAAAATCGGTGATTTATAGTATTCAACACCTTTCTTGACTAAAAAGATCCCTACTTTCTGTTATGAATAAAATGGAGATTAGCTGCCTAGAAGGACATCTTATTGTACATCTCGTGATACGGTTTTTCCACGAGTAGAATGCGTAGTCTTTCTCGTCATACCCCTCTTCCCTATCTTTATATTGTCCAAATATAATTCTTATATTGATTAGATTGATAGTAAATAGTACCCTCCAGGTTTGTGGTAAGGATAACACAATTTATTGATCCAATATATATATTATAATCTGTTGGGAGGGAGTTATCCATGGACCGAATTTGGATCAGTGGGTGCACAATAAGCCTAATGGCTGAAATGCCTATCGTATAAAGCTAGGCCTCAAAATTCCACATAAAAAAGTAACCAATTGAGAATATTATCTTTTCTTTAGGAATTAGGCTATTTTATAGATTAGGATTAGGCTTATCTCTCTCTCTCCCTCTCTCTCTCCGGAACTACCATAAGGTAGTAAGGTGTTAACTTCAGAGGATGAATGAGGAAGATGTGTATGAATGAGAATGAAGTGTAGTCTTGTACAATCTCAGGTCGACCACTCCTGAGAAGTGTGG
>JAAAKQ030198042.1:0-11907 GCA_010016005.3 Zanna intricata
ACACTACAATTCATTCATCTCATCCCTCTCTGAATATATACTTAATTGTGGTTCCGGAGGTTAAAAAAAAAAAAAAAACGATAGACCGAAAGAGAAAAAATCATATATTTCAGTTTTAAGAGATGGGGTAAGGTTTTTTGGAAAAAAATCGAATTTTATATATGTATTATCAATTAGTAAAATCAATTATCTATTGACCACATCTTCTTCTTCTATACTAATTGATTAAAAGCAAAAACAAAACTTAGCACAATCCACCACAGTAGCAGAATCAAATAAAATTTCTTACCTTGTCTTATTACTTTTCTTTTTCCATTTAATACATGAATAGCGTTTTCGAGGAATTCCTCATCATCGGATGATTATGACATGGTACATAACAAATTTGTTTTAATAAAGTTTTCAGTAAAATGCCTATGATGAAAATAGAAATTCATTTTTTTTCGTGGTAATTTTTAAAATATTAGTTTTTATTAACATCGAATATATTTACAATTATTAATTCAGCAATGTAACCTGTAAAATTAGGTTAAAGTTTAAATCCCTTTATTACTGTTTTAATAAATACAAGTCTTATATCCATCTAATACTATGATGTAACCATCAACAAAATGGAAACATATACGAAGCAGGAGAAGGTTACAAATTTTACAGCGGTATTTATTATCAAGTAAACTGAAATAAATGCATAAATATAAATAATACAATTCCAAATTATAATTTTCAATTAATATTAAATAATCAGATGTTTCATAAATCTGATGACCACATAACTTCCTTGTATGCCTATTAAATTATATATACGCATTTTTAAAAACACATAAAATTATATTTCACTTATAACTTCTGATTTTTTTTCTTTCGTATTGCTATTATTGAATTATTATTTATTGTGTTTTTTTTTTACAATCAAAGGTTAATAATTATTAACAAATCAATATATTTAAATTAAAAAAAAAAAAGAAGATGAAGTCTGATTTGAACCGTTGTGCCTTCCTTCCCTTCTAAGATTCAAGTATTTCATTAATTAAAATTTTATTTGGCTATAATTCTGGAACTAATGAAAATAAATAACACTTATGATATATTGTTGAAAAGCTCTCAATGTAGGCTTATTACTGCAGTTAAGAAAAAGTCTAAAATGCAATTTTTGGGGGATTTTGGGCTATTCTGGACCCTTTTGGTTCAGTTGATTGCAACCAGAAGGAGATCTCTCCTTCTTGTTGCATCTACACAACATCTACTTGTGCATCTGCACAAGTAGATGTTTCAACAGTTCTAAATCCAAAATTTCAACATCGTACGGCTAATAGTTTTTGAATTATGCTAGATACGTACATATATGTATGTAAAAACGTTCAGACGTCATGCTAAAATGGTGTAGTCAAAATGAATTCACGGACGGTCAAAACGGATATTTCCCTTGAAATCTGAAAAGCCAAATTTTGCGGGATCACAATACTTCCTTTACTTCCTACAGGGAAGTGAAAAAAAATTACCAATATGTGTAGAAATATTTGAACCAAATTTGCAGAAAATCGGTTTAGTCAATTCTTAGAGCGACGTATATTAGCATATACATACATATGTTTTGTTTTGGTCAAAATGAACTACTTGGACATTAAAACTTAAAAATTTGCAAAAACTCGGTACCTCATTTTTGATATGAGCTTCATATTTTCCCGTTTAATATAGCTATTATAACTATAAATACAGAGAAATTAATAATTCAAGTAATATGAACTTTTATAGACTTACGTAGATCTGACTATTCTGTAAAGAATTAATTTCACATTCTGAACTTTTTATTTTAATGAGGCAGACCAGTACATTCTAATGTTTTCGACTGCGTGCTAGTCTGATATACTAATTTCGTAAAAATGAATCCTTGAAATCACTTCATTCTTGTTTTGCCTTGCCCATTATATATTCGTATTATTTACTGAGAAAAAAAGAATTTCTCAAAGAAAATTTGGCTAGCTTTGTGCACATGTTTTTTATGTATTTGTGTGAAATTATAACGATATGAAGGAGTAGTCATTTATAAAACAAAAAAAAAATAAATAAAATAAAATCAATCAACTCTCATTATGTGGTAATAATTTAAAACCGAAGTACTTAACAACGTACAGCAATGGAAAATCATTGATAATTAATAACCTGAATTTTGGTAACTAATTACGCTACAATGTGATCATTTAAGGAACACCCGTATACTTTCGGTTCTAATGAAATACTTATAGCAAAGACATGAATGAATGTTTAAGTGGGTTATAGGGTCAAATATAACGTAGCCGTATGTGTGCGTATGAACTCGCAGTAGTTCGTAAGCACGTATGTATAAATTTCTTTGTAGAATGTAAACCCTCACACACACGTAAACAAGGTGTGATCTCTTACAAGAGGTATGCAGCGCATGACCTGCCCCGACTTCAGAACCTCTACACTCAAGGTCGGGTCATTATTCTTTAAACAGATTATTTGAATTGAAAATTGTTCCTAAATTTTATAACCAGCAGTCAAAAAAGATTATTAGTAACACCAATATCGCCACTATGTTACAAAAATCATCTACAAAACTCCTAAAATATGTTCGAACAAATGATTCATTACCAAAAGAAAATATGCATTATGAATTTTCACTATTATATAACGTACCAGTATAAGAGAGATGTTCTTTCTGCTACGAGGATGAGTTTGGACGGGATATGTTTATTGCAATTTCAGTAACAATTATTTTGACAAGCAAAATAGAACTTTATTCTTTTTTAGAGATTTTAAATATACTTAAAGTTCATGTTTTGTTTTTAATTATATGTTCTTTAAGTAAAGTTTGATAGATGGTACAATTAATAGAAGGAATCGTATGTTTTTTGCCTACCACAAGAGAAAAAACTATCTTATAAAATATTTCCGTGGTTAATTTTTGTAATTATATAACAAAAATGATTTTAACCGTGGCTTATATTCGATTAAATTTTAAGAAAGATAACGTTCATTAAAAGTAACAGCGGAAGTGTAGTCGTTAATTAAATGGCAGGCAGGGATAAAACAACAAAAAATTAAACACTAGATCAAAATCACTATGAAACAAGGAGCACAATGGTTACTTTTATAAAATGAAACCAAAAAAATAGTGGTCGAAGTTTAACAAAATATTTTTTATTAAGCTGGGAAATCTTTAAACGATATCAGATCTCAACAATATAAAAGAAAATAAGGAACCCCTGTTAAATTCCTTTTTTAAATAAAATTATCAATATTTTTTAAGGTATCATAGGTTGATATTTTATTCTTTATATATTCTACATGACCATTACTTGCCTCTCAATAACCGATGTTTATGTCTTTCCTGTTACAGTTTTTATTTTCAAAATTATTACATGCAAAAATTTCATCATTACATTGTACTCTTCATTTATACCTCTAGTTTTTTCTTTTCAATAAAGTATACCATTTTTTTATTTTGAGGGCATAGGTACTCATCGCTTTTTTTGATTAGTCCAAAATTCACAAAATTTACCTTATCTTTCTTTTCTACTCGCATTTCTGAATACTATTTTCAAACATTCATTACTTTTTTTTAATTTAAAACCTAAATAAATTTTTTACTAAGTCTATTTATACTAAATGATCCATTTCTTCTTGTACGTTTTTATCTGTTAAGGTTTTACAAAAGAGAATGACACCAAACCTAGGGTTTTTCACACTTCACACTATGACTTAAAATCTAAATAAATAAAAGATTCTTTCACTGCAATGTACAGATTTTTAACTCTTATGACTATTGTAAATGTTTTATTAGATGACAGTAGTAAGATTTTTTCATTATTCTTGTGATCTTGTTTTGAATTAATATCTCCCGACATAATAACATAATACTTAACTATTTACTTAATAACTAACTATTAGCTTCTGATTTGATAACTGCTGAAGAATAGTTTTTTCGTACATTTGATACAAATGTAACATTTTTTAACCTCTCTCATACCTGTCACAGTTAAACAAAAAATAATCTTGCTTGCTATTCTTATTTAAAATCTCAAATATAAAAGTATTTTAAATGCTTATTTCATATCATATCTATCATAAACGAACAGTAATGTAACAAAAATAGTTTGACATCTGAAGAAAAAAAAAAAGGAAATAAGCTTTACGAAGTATTACTTATTTCTATGCTTACGAAATTATCAGTATTCAGGTACGTAAATATCACCTCCTTTTTAATAGGCTTAGTGCGTTGATCTGCCACCTCGTATATTACGTTCAGTGAGAAAAAACACAAAAAATAAATAGAAAACTACTTTATTCTCATTTCTTTAGTAAGCCTGATAGGATGGGGTTATTCTTAAAATTGTCTATATCGCATATGAGGCTGATTAGTGCCCCATGTTAAATCGTCTATAATAGTCGTTAATTTACTACACTTGACTGACAGACAGTATATCCTAGTTAAATTTACTCAAAATTCCAAATGCTTCAAAGTTTTAAGGAAACCCAAATTTTACACTACTCCAAAAAAATATTTTTCTTTGCTCAACAATTAATTCAGTTACATCAGAAATGAAGTTACTGTAACGGCAATATTTTACTATGTATTTCCGTTAATAATCGTTCAGAAATAATATTTTTAATTAACTAGTATTTAAACATCAAAGAAATACATAAAATAAATTAAGTACATATTATTTGTTACGTTGTTCTGAATAAAAAAAAAGGGTAATATACTAGCGTAAATTCGGAACTGATAAAATATTTACGTAACAGTGTTTTAAATACAGATTATTCTTCGAATAAATGAAATATTTAATTTACTTATGGCGTTTTGTGCAGTAAATAATTTGAAATTACAAAATACCTTTGACTTCAAAGAAAAATAAAAAAATATAAATGACAATACAATCTTTATAACGAGTTGAGGGAATATTGCACAATATTAAAATATAACATCCTATACTGCAGCACTCTTAAACTGAAATAAATAATGTACAAGTAAGCTTAAATAAATATGTATATTATACAAAGAAAAAAAAAAGATTAATAACATGTTTTAGTTAATTGTAATTTAATTTTTGTAACATTGTAAATAGTTGAAAAATAAATAAACATGTTTTGTACTACAAACGAGAAATGATATAAGGTAAAGGATTAGTCTTTTATTAAAACAAAATCCTCTTTTTAGACGTTTTTAAAATACACTTCACTATCAGTTCTTTGACCAATGGTTAGATGGCGCTGGTTGCTTGTAAACTAACACTGAAGTTTCTGAAACCGTATACTTTTAGTAGACTATTTTAAAAACACCACAGCATATAAAAATAATAATAAAATAAAGTAATAAAAATAAAAGAAAGTTTTCTAAATAATAATAAGTTATTAGTGATAACTTCGTTGACTAGTTATCATTTCATTGACTAGTAATATACACAAAAAGGCTATTTAACATTATGCTAAAACCAGTCTATCGGATGGTATGATTGTTAACTCGTCACAAATCAGTTATTTAACAACTGATTTTTGAATCTGAAGATTCTGAGGTACAAATCCTAGTAAAAACCAGTTTTTCTTTTACGGATTTGAATAGTAAACAGTAGATACCGGTATACGTTGGTTGTTAGGGTTCAATCGATCATACGTCTCAGGAGTGATTGGCCTAAGTCTGTACAAGACTACATCTCATTTACAAATCATCCTCATCTAATTGGCCATGAGTTGGTTGTTTATAGTCCACTATTGAATAGATTGTAAACGTACATATTACAAAAAAAAGAACATTGAGTATAAATTAATAAACTGAAGTAAAATTAAAAATAACCATAAAGTAACCGTTTAAGGACTGGAAGGCAACCTGGTTGTTGAACATGTCTAGGCTTGGAGCATAAGCAAGAATGTTCTGGGTTGGGGTACTTCCGATGAAACATCCGAGCCCCTCTAATGTATGAGAAGTTGCGAACGGGTGGGAGAGGGGCACTCGCGCATTTTTCAACGCGCATGCCGCACGGTTAGGTTAGTAGGGCGGGATAGGTAGCCTCTTGGAGGAGGGAAGTGGCGGCTAACCACAAGCGGGAAGGTGCTCGCCCTAACGATCCCAAGTGGACCCCGAAGGAGGGCTCCACTGCAGGAACCCAAAAAGGAATGCCAAACGGTTAGGTAATCAGCCACGACTCTCAGGGCTGACTGATGATATGCCGAAAGATGATTCCAGTCGCCCCTGAGTCCTGTCGCCAAACGGTGAGGGAGGTTTAGTTGTAGGGGGTGGGACAACACTGTTTCATGGACGTCACCGCTCCATGTCCAGGGTCAACTTAACTTTATGCTAGGTCAGGACGGTTAGCGTCCTGGCTTCGAGCCCTATACACCCTGCAGGGAGTTCGTAAACACATTCCTGCTCTCATCGGTTAAACAAAAAAAAAAAAACAAAAAACCATGAAGTAATGTTCGAAATATAATTCATTCATTTACTATTAAACTTATTTATATTTTCTTTATTTATTTTCAGTCATATTCGTAAATTATTGTGATCTCATATTTAACAAAAATAAAACTGAAAATCAGATAATGGCCATTATCAGAATTAACAAAAATAAATATTTATTAGGTATTTTTATTGTGAATATTTCACATATAAAATGATAAATCTTGTACTATATTATTATAGAGTACAAGATTTATCTTCTTTTTTTTTTTGTTTAACCTCCGAAACCACCTGTAAGGTATATCTTCAGAGGATGAGATGAATGAATTGTAGCGTGTGTGAAAAATGCCATGCCTGACCAGGATTCGAACCGGGGACCTCCGGATGAAAAGCCGAGACGTTACCACTCGCGCCACGGAGGCTGGCAACAAGATTTATTTAAACCAGGTGGGTTTGTTGTTTTTAGACAAACTGTTAGTCTAGTGGTAAAATTTATTATTTTAAATCAACTGATTTCGAAGATGAATGTTCTAAGGTTTAAGTCCTAATAAAGATAGTTTCTTTAATTCTAATTTGAATACTAGCTCGTGGATATTAGTTTCTGGGGGTTGGGTTTCTAAAAATCAAACGTCTTAGAAATGGTCAGCCAAGTCTGTTCAAAACTACCCGGTCTACCGGTACATTCACACACATATTTATGAGTTGCTAATAATTTTAATCGTTGATGCGATTATAAACAAAAATATTTTTAAAATAAATAAATACAAAAACAACAATTTACGATTAAATAATAGTTGGTTAATTTTAAAACAAAATAAATAATTTTTAAACATTATTTTAAAAATTTAATTATTTTTTATAGTGAAACTTATAATTATTATTATTATTTTTTAACCCATATTTCTATAATATTTCTAAAATGGAAACAAAAGAAGCTACATATTTTTTTGAAGAATATAATGAGAAAATGTGTTTGATCCATTTAAAGTTTTGTGCATAGTGTGTACTAGTGAAACTTAATATTTGTGCATGTGTTGTGGTGTTATTATAAATAAATTACTATATTGTAGATGTTATATTTTTTTGTATTATTGCATCTAATTTTTTGGGAGAAATATTATTTAACTAGTGAGAAAGCGAGGTTCTCTGAAACGTTCAGTCTGGAACTCAAGGAGAGCGATGCAGCGTAAGGTAATTAGAGACGATGTAATCGTCTCTAATCAAATGGATGCAATCGTTCAGTCTCGTCGAAACGAGACTGAATCTAATATTATGAATATTCACATAAATATTCCTGCCTGGTACACATACTAATCTTGCGAACACCAAAAGTATTTCCAGCTAGTCCTAGGGATGTCTTACTACTTTCCAATGGGTATGAGCAACTTTCATTGGAGAAGGTCGTTGAGCTAATCAATCGCTGGACTTAAATTACATTCAATGGTGATGTACGGCATCTCAGACATCATAAAACTCTTCACATTATTAGGTTCGTTAGTGACCAAAAACGACTGCAATGTTTTATCAATAATAAGTGGTTACGAATATTCCGGAAAAATATTATTAGTTACAAATTGATCACTTCAAGTGATACGGGAGCATAACCTTATAGGACATATCTTTATGAGATGTGACATAAAATCATTTTGGTTGTATTAAAAATCTGCACTAATCGAAACCGTTAAGTATGATAAAAGAGGATTTCGAAATCCTATCCTACTCTTCAGCTTTCTTCCCGGAGATGAAGGTCTTCACCATGTCAGATACCACGTCCTACTTTTCAGTGGTGTTGAATTTGACGGCAATAATATTGTTGACGTCAAGAGGGCCTACCAGGCAGCACCGCATGCTCTGGAATCAGCCTACCTAAAAACATATGAAAATTTTAAAATTACGTGTATGACGTCATTAAGGCCCCGTAATACGAGGAACTGAGTGAGTTCATAAATTATCTCAATAAATCTCAATACCAGCCACAATTTAATCTCCAGAATCAATTTGAAGGTTCACATGCCCTTCGTGGACTCTTCTCAGCTACATTTTCATCGGTTCAGGAGGGCATGGTACTTTTCGGCCCCCCATTAACACGATAGCCTTTGGCCCGCGCACTGGCCACAAGATCAGTTGGAGGCGTACCTACGACTATATAAGCCTATAGTCGTAAAAGCGTAAATCAGATTTACGCTTTTCTATATCCAGAGCATACTTCAATGACTTCTTTCTTTGTATGCTCTGGATCATCCCAGTTACGTTGATCTTAAAGTATCCTAAATATTATTATTATTGCCCATATAACAAGACTGAATACACAACATGCGCATACACCCTCTACTTGGATGTTACTAATGAGTTCACTAATATCCGCAAGAATGCGAATCAACATTCCTATAACTCGCTCGACCTTCTTGGCAATCTCGGTGATGCGGTACCAGAATTGTCTGCAGTGATCTTACCAGATATTTGAGAGCTGGGCTAGGAACAGTTTTCAGTCCACCAATCTCAAACAGGTTCGAGTTTCCTTCTACTTGCGATGATTATCATCGCAAGTAGAAGAGCCTCATAACGCTTTTGAACACATTCTTCATATCCAGCATCACAATTGCCTAGATCAGCCGTCTCCTCTGCGTGCCTGCAGCCTTATCTTCGACAATCCTCATAAGATGGCTTACCACTCGACGGTAGATGTCCTTCTTGTCCATCTTGTCATTGCTGAAGACCGCCGCTGCAATCGATGCTTTCTTTGAGACGTCTGACGATGACTTCTTTAACAGCTTTCTGATGTATAATTTAACAGGTAGAATTGTCTATATGCTGCCAGGTCATGTGTTGTGGTTCCAGTTTTTTCAGGAAAAGGTGAGATTCTTTCCAATCATTAGGAATCGACTTGTCCAACAGTATCAGGTAGAATGCCTCAAAAAACCTTGATCGGAGCCACCTCATGGGTATACCCAGACTCTTCACTATCTTCATCTTTCTGGTTGGCACCAGCGTTCTTCGAAAGTGTATTCCGGTATTTTATCAGCTACTATCTCCTGCCTGATATAATTGCATCCGCATCAAAGAAGAGTGTTCGGCAGTATCTCAATGCTGACATTCGGTGAGAATCGTAGCCTTCGGCCGAAGTGCTTAGTAAAAAACCGAAATCCTCTGCTTCACACACCTGCACCCGCATCGTTACAGAGTTGTTGCCAACTATATATTTTTATAGCAGCAACAGCCAATTTATATTTGTGTCTTAATTCTCTGACTTTGGTCGCCGCCTCAAGCATAAGCCTAACATCTGTACCGCACTTACTCTGTATTTTCTCCGTCGGGTCACTCGAATATACCTTTCTTACTCAGATAGTTCTGATTGAAAATCAGAAAACTTTCTTCTGGGCTGGCCTAACCTTAACGAAAATACAGGCCTGATCACACTACTTCTGACTCTACAGGAAAATCATCGGCGGTCACAGGACCCACTACTTTCTTTTCTGTTTAGCCACCGGAATCACCGTAAGCTGTTACTTTAAAGGATGAATGAGGATGATAATGGTATGTATGAATGTAAATGAAGTATAGTACTGTACAGGTTTAGGTCGACCATTCCTGGTATGTGTGGTTAATTGAAACCTAACCAACAAAGAATAACAGTATTCACGATCTATTATGCAAATCCTTATAAAAGTAACTGGCTTTACTACTATTAGGATTCGAGTTTGATAGTTTGAGTTGTGAGGGAGGGGGTTTGAGTTTGGAGTTTGATGCCTTACTCGCCCACAAAATCATCTGATTCGTAATATATTAGTCTTTTTAGACTAGAATTCTTTATCTTACGTCATTTCTCCGTCTATAGTGCAAACATGTTTATTTATTTTCAGCCTATTTACAATATTACTAAAATTAAATAACAGTTAATTAAAACATGTTATTATTTTTTTTTTTTTTTTTTGTATAATAAACATATTTATTTAATCTTACTTGTATATTATTTATTTCAGTTTAAGAGTGCTATAGTATAGGTTGTTATATTTTAATATTGTGAAATATTACCTGAACTCGTTATAAAGATTGTATTGTCATTTATATTTTTTTATTTTTCTTTGAAGTCAAAGTTATTTTGTAATTTCAAATTATTTACTCCACAAAACACCATAAGCAAATTTAATATTTCATTTATTCGAAGAATAATCTTTATTTAAAACGCTGTTAACGAACATTTTTTATCAGTTCCGAATTTACGCTAGTACATTATTTCGTACGATTATTAACGCAAACAAATAGTAAAATTTTGCCATTACAGTAACATCATTTCTGATGTAACTGAATCAATTGTTGAGGAAAGAAAAACATTTTTTTTGATTAGTGTAATATGTGGGTTTCCTTAAAATCATTTGCGATGGTTTTATCACTAGACAAATTCGGACACACTACTTGGAGACAATTACCTTCCTCAATCTAAGTTAACCCTCTTTTGAGATTTTTGGGCTAGGCGGTGTTTGATGCTTGGGCCTCGTTGACACTTCAAATAAGATCAGGTTTCACCGGGAGTGGTTTTGTCAGTAACCAGACAATTACTGATACTGTTGATATGACACAACCATATAAAAGTCAAATCTAAGATGCCTATCGAAGGTGCAATCCTCATCATTAACACTTGTGAATTCTCATTGATAGACCGCCTCTGCCAGCAGATTCTCTCTGTGATTCTTATTTTGATCCTACAGAACTTCGCAGATTTAGCATTAAAGTTTCTGGCGATAACCACCACCAGACACATAAGTCTTCGGACCTCGACGAACAACTTTTTGACAAACTCATCGAAGACTTTCAGGGCGGTGTTTGAGGGTGTTCCAGGGGAGTGGTAGCAATCGTATATTAAGAATTCCCTCAAGTCTATCCAAATTCTTCGCCCTCTCTATTCTCCATAACTGTTATAATAAAAAGATAAGAAATATATTATGTCATTATATGGTTTTTCTACACCAACGGTTCAGAACTTGTTTCACGAATTTACACTGTTAACACATTTTGTGTTAAGTTTGATTTTTCGGTTTTATTATTTGTTATTTTTTATGGTTATTGCCTGTCCCTGCTAATATCTTTTCGATGAGTGTGTTATGAAATCTTACTTATAGTTATAAAATGCCACACACCCTATTTCGCAACTATTCCTGCTAATTTTGTCCTTTCTGTAATTTTCCACAACCCTCCTTCATCTGTTCCCACGACTTGCTTTTTTATCTGTTCTCACGTTTGCACTATGTTGCGAGTGTTACGAGCTTTCTTTCTTCGTTCTTTCGTTTTGGTTGTCAGTCGACGGTTAGCTTCGTAGAGGATGGGACGTTCGTCAACTTCTGGGTTCACCAGCAGCTTTCATACACATTCTTAATTCTCATTCTCAACAATGTATACAAGTGCGTTAGTTTATTCAACTTTATTTAAGTTTATTATGTTGTTTGGGACCAGCTCGCTATGTAAGTAATCATTCAATTGTTAATTTCTCTTCATGT
>JAAAKQ030198053.1:0-11906 GCA_010016005.3 Zanna intricata
GAAATCTTTCGCTAGCCGTAACTCGCTAACAAAACGTTTTCAGGCATATGTTTATTGGAAACTTTTTTTTTATTTTTGGATATAGAATCCGTTTCCGAGAGATTGCTGTGCAGTTTTGATACACCCTTTCACCCGGGTGATTAAAAAAAAAGGACTTCATAACCTTAAAAGCATATAAGAAGTTTTTTTGAGATATCTTATAGATTCACTTCAGGTCTCGTTTAATAAAAAAACCCATCAAGTTTGTCATCCAACAATCACTTTGGTTCGGTGTGGCCTCCATTTCTAACACGTCATACGTACCATCTGAAGCCGTTTCATTCCAGACCGTAGTCAGCAAGTCGGGTCTCAGCAACGTCATTAATTCGAAATCTTAGCTTAACAAGATCAGCAGGCAAAGGTTCTTAAACTCGAATTTTAATGAAACTTCACAAGAAAAAATCTAGCAATGTAGCTAATGTAATTGGACCTTCGCGACCAACCCCTGACCTGTAGATCAGAGCATTAAAAAAATTTCGGACTTCTACAAGGAAGTAAGGCGGGTTAATATAATGGGATTAAAATAGTTTGATGCATATTCAGATAAACGGTACAATTTACGGTTGCTTCTGGAAGAAGAACGTCCCGTTCTGTCTGGAAGAACAACCAGTCTCAACGAACATTTGAGCCCAAGACTAGATGTATACCTACTAGGAGGCTCCCTATCGTATACCTTTCGTATTCTCTACGAAAATTATGTTAAACTGCAGTTGCTGAATGAAAATCAAACCAAAACAGATAGCTAGCACATTCCTTTACCTGTAAATGTATCTATTTTTAACAACACTGGTGATAGCGCTGGTGGCCGAATTCGGTACTAATGAACTACGTGAGTAAATTTGATGCGTTTTGTTATGAAATGAGACCTCAACCCAATCTGGGTTATTTCAATAAATTTTTATAAGTTAAATTATTTTATGTTTTTTTTAAGCCTTTCTTTATGAAGAAAATGAATATATATTTGTTAAAACCTATCGTTAAACAATTGAGACATAGCTTAAATTATTAAAGTAGATCACAAAAAATTATACTGTCCGACAATTTTTTACCTGTTCTTTTAGTAGTAATAATAGAAATTATTACTTATTAGTAATTCAATTAGAAAAGGAAGTGAAAACCGACAAAATTGTAAACTGATCATTTTTCAGATGCATTTAACAATTTAAAATATCTCAGCTATTTATCAACAGATTTTTACAACTAAGTTAAAGTTTTGTTTACAGTAAAAGGTTTAGTATTTTATCTATTAATAAATAATTCGAAAAACTAATATTTACTGAGCAATTAATGATTAAAAAATTTAAATGGCCCCATTTTGAAATTTTCAAACTTATTCCTTTTGTAGATATTCGGTACATGTAAAAGAAATCTTAATATTATATCTCAATCCATTTTAACATTTAGATTTTTATTGAAAAAAATAATGGACAGAGGAGAAATAAAGCGACCAATGCACTAATTGTCCACATAAACATTTTTGTTTTTTTTTTTTATATTTTGAATTAGTTCCTTACGTATGGAAAACACAGTCCGGGATTCCCCATATACAGAACATCTAAAGAAGAAAGGAAAGAATTTTAGTACATGTTCTACAACTGAGAAAGAAACAAATAATTCATATAAACATTGAAAACGCTTCGTTTTTTGAGTTATTTGAAAACTGTTTTACTTTGATTTCTGCTTCGATGGTAAAATAAAGTCATACTGAAGTTTTTGAAACTTAAATTAAGGGGGAAATTTTATAATTTTCTTACAGTTTTCCAACTTTTAGTTGTCTGTATAACGTCATTTATAGGATACTGGCAAATGTAAACCTGTAATAAAAGTGAAAATAATTTTTTATTTATTTTTTAACTAGAATTATTTTTCATGAAAAAAAGAAGTTTTTTCAAAGTATGAGAAATAGGATAAAAAAATTGATTTCGAAAAACATTTTTTTTTTTTTTGTTTAAGGTAAACTAACTTTGTCAATTTTCCATTAAAAAAATAAAATTTTAAAGACTTTAATTTTGAGAGATGATTGAAAGTATGAAATGAAATTTACAACTGATATTGAAAAAAAAAATTAAGAAATTTCACTTTTATGAAAAAAAAACCGGACTGAAATGGTATGGAAAAATACTGCATTACAATTTTAAACTAAAAAAATAAAAATTAAAAAATATCTGAAAAAAAATCTATTATAAAAAATAAATTCAAATAAAAATTTAATAGAATTACTTAATTTCATTAAAAATATTAAAAGAAAAAAATTCATTATTTTGAAATAGTTTAGAAAAAATAAATTTAGTTCTATTATGTAAATTGTCAGTATTAAAAATGGTGTCTGAAGAGCACCAATTAATAATACATCCACTTCTAAATCTATATTTATTTTTTTTATAAATTTAATATTGGTATAAGGTACTACCTCGTTTTTATGATTGTAAGTAAATCAAGAAATCAAATTAAAATCGAAACTTTAAAAAAAATATCCAGTTCCTGCTCCAAAGATTTTAAAATAAAATAGGAATATTATTACTATAAAAAGTAACAGTAACAGGAAAAAAATTTTTTGGGTTCGTTAATCATAAACATTTCATCAGTAAATAATGAAAAAAATTTCATTAATTATAACACCGGATAAAGAAAGAACTTATTAAAAAAAAAATTAAAAATATTTTCGTTACATTTCACCTAATGTAAACAATCTACATGTAATGTAAATCCAGTTGAGATAGTGTCAGCAATTCATCCATCACTTGGCTATGTAACACTAAACCATCAATCATATAAGACAAATTATTTACGACGAGTTGGAATAGCTTTTTCTTCCGACTTGACGTTGTCTGTATAACGTCAGTTGTAGGATACCGGCAACTGTAAACCTGTGATGAAAGTGAAAATGTTTTTTTTTTTTTTTTTTTACTAGAATTGTTTTTCTTGAAACATAGATTTTTTTCAAGATATAAAAAATAGTATGAAAAAATGAAAATATAACAAACGTGTAAAAAACTTTTCTTTTCTTTTAAACTGGTTCTAACAGATTAATAATTGTAATAACGCCAACTTATTTATTTGTAAAAAGCAATAAATAGGATTGATACCCTATTAGAATTCTTTTTCATCCTTATTAAAATGGTTAAAACTTTTCTACATTAAAATAGGTCAAAATAATTTTTCATGAAAAATAACAGTATTCTGAATATGTTCATCTATTCTAAAATTTAGCTCGTACTCCGTTATTTTAAGAGAAAAAAAATACATAGAAATCTGAGCTTCAAAACTAATTCTTTAATATTATAGAAAGCGTGACTACCTTTTTTGCAAATTTTTAATTTTTATTTTTCAAAAATGATTCATCTGGTTCAGGTTAAAATGTTTTTAACCTGTTTTTATCCTTAATGTTGATTAAAAATATTACTGCATACAATTTTTATCGCTTGAGATAATTTTCGAAAAATTGCTTGAAAAATAATTTTATAATTTTCTAGATCTTAATTAAAAATGGTAAATTTTCTAACTGGATTACTCAAACAATAGAAAAATATTAAAAACTAAAAAGCACGACTACAAAAAAAACATTGCTGACAAACACAGTATTTTAATATAGGTTAATTAAAAAGCGTGTGGGTGACAGTTTGTATATTGTATAATTCTGTTACAATTTTTTTAAATTTATTAAAACGTATATATATATATATATATATATATATATATATAGCTCACTCCCATATCCCATATATGTTGATGTATTTATATATATATGTGTGTGTGTGTGCGTGTGTGTATAGACACTCCCGGTTACGTAACGATTCCAACACGGAATCATACATCTAAATCGGTTCAGTCGTTGAGATGCTAGGGTAGAACAAATATACATAAATACATATAACCTAAACATATGATACTTCTTTTTGGTTAGTCGTGTAATAAATTATTGCGACCACAGTGAGAATTTTTTTAAAGTAAATTTAAAATATTTTAATTTTTCAAAGGTCTAAATTTATTTTACTACAAACATTTATTTTTAATTTTTACAAATTCATAAGATTTTTTAGTTAAGTATGTGTTAATAAAAGTTATTTGTTTTTCATAAACTTTATTTATTAATTTTCCCATAATACAATTTTTTACACGTTCTGATAATAAAATTTACGTATTTATTAGTCATTAAACAACGTTATTGTATTTCAAAATGAAAAAATATTTTTCGTCACCAAATTTTTCTGTTTATGTTGAATATCATGAAAACTACAGAACATACAGTTCTAGAACAATTTTTATTCGATTATTCTAGTCAAAACATAAAAGACCATAAAATTTACCCTTAATGTACCAAAATTTCACCGGGGCAACTGAAATCGAATCGAATTTTTTTCGCTAGCCGTAAGTCGTTAACATGATAACATAGCATTTCGGACATATGTTTGTATAAACTTTTTCCTTATTGCCACCTCTAAAATCAGTTTACAGATTATATCCCTTTCCTTTTGATTCACCTGCACGCGCGCGCGCACGCACACACACACACACATATATATATATATATATATATATATATATATGTATATATGCTATGAATCTCCCGGTAATGTTAAAATTTCAACGCGGCATCACAAATCAGTTCAGCCGTTGAGCTCCTCCGGTGAAACAACATACATACATTTACCCTAAATACATTCCACTGCTTTTTGAGCAGTCGTGTAAAAAGATTTGTATGATTTAATCAATACATAAGGTTGAAGCTTGTGTACGGGAAAATAGAAGCATATGAAATGATTTTTACGAATTAAAAATAAGATAAAAAAAAATCCTGGATTCCAATCATACAAAATAAAGATTCACATGATACATTTTCTTGAAGATTAATAACTTTAAATGAATTAACTCTATTAAAACAGTAATAAAGCATTCATATATTTTTAAGGCACTTTAAGAGACTCTTTGCTCGAAATTTCACAACTTTTTGGAAAAAAAGAGAAACTACTGTTTCTTTCTATTTATCGGTTAATACAAAACATTGATCTTTAAAAGTGTTTTCCAAAAGGATTTCATACCAGTGTACGAATAGTATGGAATCCTTATCAATCACTTAAAAGAGAATAATTTTTTTAAATTCACACGAGTGAATAAATAATAAATTCAACTACTCCAAAGAGTACAAAAAAAAAGAAAGAAGATATTTCGAGTCATCAGTTATAATTGAATAATATTACGTTGGTTTCTAATTGATACATACCTTGTCTTGGAGATTTTGATATGTGCCAGCTACAGATGAAATGATTAGAAAAATAAGTGACACAACCGTTAATATTCGCAAAACCGTAGCAGATATCTTGAGATTTCCGTAATTTTATAGAATCAATCGATCGTCCTTATTCGTTCCCTTTCATTGTTCTTTAACCCTTTTCCCTTGTATAGGTAAAACTAAAACTATAATATTCATCATCTTGGCTGGCACTTTTTAAAAAGGCAACGTATTGGATTGTCAAAAATAGTTTAAGCTCTCCGAAGGCAATTAAAGAAGCCAAAATATAAAATTGATGCCTTTCAGGTTTACCAGCCTTCTACTAGTAAAATACACAAATACAGTGAAATTATTAATGATTTTAAAATCAATAGCTTTAAAAAATGATTACTCTTATTAAAAATAACTGTAGATAAGCATTTTTTCTACCGATTCCAAAATTAAGGCAATATATTTGGCAGAGGAAATCGATTGATTCATTGAACATGTCATTTTATTATAATAGTTTCCTGAGATATTCTTTATAAAATTAACAACCTTATTCCGAAAGTTAGTGAGATATTTTTAACCATAATTATAAAACAAAACTGATGAAGTTAAATCTTTAAAAAAAAAAAACTATTTTAGAATAATGATAAAAGTAAAGGTTAAAAAAGATTAAAAAAAAAAGGAAAAAATAATTTGAAGGAAGATGTCAAAATATTGTATGTTAAGGGTCAAAGGTTTCATATAGAATAGGATGTAATTAAATCCACCTCAATTGCCGATCGTGGCACGGCGACTCTACGACCTACGGTCTACGTTCCGTGGTAAAGTTGTACAAACGCAATAACCATCATCACGAACTCACTCCGCAATAATAATGCCGACACCACTATGTTATTATCTCTTTCAAAAGATACTCATACACCTCTTTTCCATCTCGGGTATCCATTATAATTTTTTTTTTTGTCTTTGACATTCAAATAAAATCATAGTTGTTGGTATTGTCATTTCCGTAACTTAATTGAATTATTACACAAACCGTATCGCTAATACTTTAAAATAATAATAACAGTAATCGAAAAGTTTAATTCTAGTCAATAATCATATTTGGAACACATTTTTTTAACATTCTTTGCTGATAATATTTAATGACTTATTGATTTAACAAAATATTATATAACCGTTGTTTTTTTTTTGTCTTCAGTCATTTGACTGGTATGATGCAGCTCTCCAAGATTCACTATCTAGTGCAAGTCGTTTCATTTCGGTATACCGTCTACATCCTACATCCCCAACAATTTGTTTTACATATTCCAATCGTTGCCTGCCTGCACAATTTTTCCAATTTACCTGTCCTTCTAATATCAAAGCGACTATTCCGGGATGCCTTATTAACCGTGGTCTAATAGAAATTTAAAAAAGATATCTCCTATACACAATTAAAAAAATATGCAGTAATATTCTCGCCACGGAGATGCAAGTAATAGCGTTTTGGCCTTTCAATCGGAGGTACCGGGTTTGTATCCAGTTCAGGCAAAAACTTTTCATACGCTACAAAATTACATTTCATATTCCTACGTACAAGCTTCGAATTTTTGTGGTGAGTTTAGTCACGCAAAAGAAAATAAAAAAAAAAAAAAAAATTATTCCACATTTTACATACATTATGATTTATCAAGAACTTGCAATGATTTCTCTTTCATATCTCATTTTCTACATTAACTGATAAGTATTTTTATATTCTACATGTAACTAAAAATCCACATGACGTCCTTTTCGTTAAATCCCCACCACCTCATTACCCCTCTTTATTCATTGAACTTATAACTTTTTTTTTTTTTTTTAACCTCCGGGACCACCGTTAGGTATTACTTCAGAGGATGAGATATGAGATGTGGATGATTTGTAGCGTGTGAAAATGCAATGCCTGACCGGGATTCAAACCCGGGACCTCCGGATGAAAGGCTGAGACACTACCACTCGCGCCACGGAGGCCGGCGAACTTATAACTTAGTTAAAAATAATTCACGTTTGTTTTATAAATTGGGATAAAAAAAAAAACTAAAAAAAAACATCAACCTTACAATATAATATAATAAAAGCAGACAAAAAAGTTGTTATAGTTTCCTGGCAGTGGTTATCTATTCCTGTTGAAAAACTGTGATACAAGAAAAAAGTTTAAAATATTTTTTTTTCTGCTCACTCCCAAAATCATCATCCAAGAAAATTTTATGATTTTATGTAAAATGGAAAAAACTATTAAAAAAAACATTCCACTAAAATAAGTACAACTAATAAAAAAATATCAAAGATTTTTTTTTTGGGGATGGAAGGTGAATTATAATGAAATTTTATATTAGTAATATTAACAACAAACTTTACTCCTTATTGGATCCCAAAAATTACAGCAGGGATACTTTTTATTAGAGGAGAGCTGAAATCCGGGTGAAATCTTTCGCTAGCCGTTAACTCGAAAAGAAAGCTATTCCAGACCTATGTTTATATGTAATTTTTTTCATTACTTTTACCAGTGGAACATATAAAAGTTTCTCCATTTCTTTGTGGGGAAACTCCGTATATTAAAAATTTCATTGTCTACTGGTGAAGTTAACCAATTGAAATTGCCGACTAGTTTTAAATTTAAACACAATTTTTGAGGTAATTTGGTTTCCTATTTATTCCAGTAATTTTTATAGAAAAGCTCTTACTTTTTTTTTAACGTACTTTTACTTAATTATTAGTAATCGAAATAAAAGTACAATAAAAAATTACATAAAATAAAAATGTTATGCAAAAATCCAAGTGTAAAATAAATATAACTTATAAGTTGAAATTAATGCGTTAGAAGTGTATCGGATATTTTTTTCCTTCAAAGAACACATTCGATTAAAAGCGGCCGAGAATAGCCTGTAGCTGTCGTATTAATGATACAGTACAGGACGGTGGATTTACTTCCGACTGGTCGGCGTGAGACGACGTATATCATGTACACTCTCTTGTAACGTAGCTTATGTATAACTTCGAACAATTTTACCGACGATCGATTGCGTGCGTACATTTGAATACTAACATACATATTCCGAATGTAACTGTAACTCTACAGTCATCGTTTAAATTAACTAAAAAGAAAAATAAATTAATAATATATCAAACACTTTTGTTTAAAAAAACCACAATACCAAATACGAATAGTTTCTTGGTCTATGGTTTTTTTTTTATATTTCAAATAGGAGTACAATTTCAATTTAGTATTCAAAATAATGTTTAATATTTATCGATTTTAAAAATTATCTATCCATGTGATATGGATTTTTGTCATATTAAACAATTTTAAAAGAAAATATCTTAGTAACGCACTAAAACATATTTAAACAAAGATTCAAAAACACTCTTTTTTTAACAAAAGATATTTTAATTACAGCTTATTCGGATTCTAATTCGATGAAAACTGAGAAATCATTATATCTCCAGTAATTATATATTAACATTAGATTAGTATTTATATTAACATATAGAGCGTTCGTAAAGTTACTATGCACTGGAATTACGTATTTGTATTTTTAATTCATTATTTTATTGAAACAGATATTACAGTTAATTGGAATATTTTATAATTGGAATAGATATTGAAAATGATCTTCTTCAACATCAGTAGAATTTGTTTTCAAACACTTTAAACAATTGATGTAATAGAATGCCTGGTAGATATGCCGTTATTGCCATTTTTAGTTAATCAATCATGCTTGTTGGAGTACACTGCTTGTTTTCTCATCCCCCATATAAAGTAATCTGGGAGAGGCAGATCGGGTGATCGTACAGGGCAAAACCCCTCGAAATTATTCATTCACCAAAGACATTGCATATAAAAGTTGTTGACTTGTTAATTGTGTGCGCTGTGGCGCCATCATGTTGGAACCAACCGTGATTGATTTCCACTTCTGTTAACTAACTAATGAAGTTAAAACAGCACAATAATGACCAATAATAACTGTTTTTTTTTTTTTTTTTTAAAGATTGGAACCGCAATGAGCGTTCTACTCCCACCGACCCAGACTCCAATTTTTGCTTCGTGTAAAGATTACTTAATTATTATTACTTTTACTTAATTATTAGTAATCGAAATAAAAGTACAAAAAAAGATAAAATAAAAATGTTATGCAAAAATCCAAGTGTAAGATAAATATAACTTATAAGTTGAAATTAATGCGTTAGAAGTGTATCGGATATTTTTTTTCTTCAAAGAATACATTCTATTAAAAGCGGCCGAGAATAGCCTGTAGCTGTCGTATTAATGATACAGTACAGGACAGTGGATTTACTTCCGACTGGTCGGCGTGAGATGACGTATATCATGTACACTCTATTGTAACGTAGCTTATGTATAACTTCGAACAATTTTACCGACGATCGATTGTGTGCGTGTATTTGAATACTAACATACATATTCTGAATGTAACTGTAACTCTACAGTCATCGTTTAAATTAACTAAAAAGGAAAATAAATTAACAATAAATATCATACACTTTTTGTTTACAAACAACCACAATACAAAATACGAGTAGTTTCCTAGTTTACTCCTGTTTAATCCGAGTAGTTTCATTCCTGGTCAAAGATAAATTAGAAGGTTGGGTAATTCATTGGGGTTAGCTGTCGATCGCAGTCGTGTATTTCATGAATTAACATACCCTTCCAGATGAAACCACGCTTCATCTGTAAAAAATGGATTCCTTTCCTGTAAAAAATCGTATCCTTGAGGATACCTACGAGATTCTGATAAAGAAAACAATAAACCATTGACAATAATTTATTAAATTTTTTTCTCATGAACTGTAGGTTTCAGTTCTCGAACACACACAACTTGTAAAAGAAAAGTTTCGATCCTTTTTTACAGCTTTACGTGTGGTAACAAGTTAAGCTGCTATTGTATGTAAAAAGATGCTATTCTGACTTATGCGTTTACTTTGACTTTAAGTCATAACAACCGAAATATCAAGCAGCTTCTGTTCGCCTATTTTAGGTGATCTCTCACTTCGATAACTGTCTTAACTGAGCCTGTTACCCTGTTAAATTTTTCGATAAGAATTCGAACTGCATTGCGGTGAGAAACAGGAGTATTTCGAAACTTTTCAGAAAAATTGTGTTTCAATAAATCAGTATACTTGTCACTTTTACAAAAGACGTATTCAACAAGAAAAATGGTTTCTCTACTGAAAGTATCACTAAGTTTCTCGCAACAATTGTTTCTGGTAAACTAAACAACACGAAACCAAAATGAAGCACGTTCAATCAAAACTCAACAACTGATGTCTTGGTTTATTACTCAGCAACATCCAACGAACCCAAAAGTCAACCAACCTAACGCCAAAAGAACAGAATGCACCTCGTAATTTTAAAGGATACTGCACAATAACTATACTGCACAATAACTTTCCGAACCCACTATAAATTAAAATCATTATGTCTTCAATCTTATTCAGATTAAATAGTATGTTATTTTACTGCAAAATAGAACACTTTGCGTCACTTACTTTAACGATATTAGTTGTAGTAACAGCAACAAACAATCAGTATCGCTTTTCCAGAAACATTACAGATAATGACGCAGTGGTTGTTAGTGGCCTTATTACCCACCAATCATAACGAAATAAATTCGTTCAGAGAACGGAAATCGAAAGTTTACGAATCTTTTAACATGAAAATAGTATGAACGGATGACATTACTCCAACAAAACCAACTGTTTATAAATTCTGACCCTCTTCAGTTTTTTTACGGTTCTACTTCAAGTAATATAGACTACATGGATGAACAGTATATAAGATCGTTAATATTTATTTCCTTTTAATTAAAACAAGAAAAAAGTAATGACTTAAACAGTAGAAAATTCCATTTAGAGCAAAATAACAAACGGACGGGAGAGTTTAGAAAACATTTTTTAATTAAATCATGTTTACTAATTGCCGATTAAAACAAATAAACGACCAGAAGTCTTTATAAAGAAACATTGTTTAAACTTAGCGATAAGTTAATCATTCTTTAAAAAGCAATTTATTTTGTTTTCGGTTTCATTTGTTTTTATTAAATCAAACTTTGCTGGGAATTAAATTTAAAACGCTGCTTACACAGAAAGGTAATAACGTTTGGAACTCTTGAATTATTTTTTAACAGTTAATTATAGGAAAATGAAATCTAGCAAATGATCTTACCCCAAAAAATCTATTTTTTAATTTAAGACTACCATACTAAAAGAATCCAGAGGGCCCCCCTACTGACTGTCTACAGTACCAATGAAATAATTCTGTACAGCGATACATTAAAAAAAGAAAAATTAGCAAATTCTTCTAAGAAAAGTTCTGTTTATCGGTATGAGACTATTTGGGATGTACAATAGGTTCAGTAATGAAACTAGTTGAAATTATTAAATAACCGTTATTTTTATTAATTTTGTCCTATATTTTAGTAGCCGTATGTTTTTATATAAAAATGTTTGTTTCTAAAAAGCCTTTAAAAATTAAATGTTACAACCCTATCCTTTCTATTTAAAATGTTTGAATTACCTCTCATGAGGTAATTCAATTTTTTTTCTTTTTTTTTACCTCCGGAACCACCGTTAGGTTATATCTTCAGAGGATGAGATGAACGAATTGTAGCGT